>CAUYON010170215.1:0-26748 GCA_963573935.1 Arctocebus calabarensis
CATCACACAGCTCACAGCAACCTCCAACTCCTAGGCTTAGGGGATTCTCTTGCCTCAATTTTTCTAAAAATTTTTTTTTTTTTTTTTGTAGAGACATTGTATTTTTTTTTTTTTTAGAGACAGAGCCTCAAGCTGTCACCCTGGATAGAGTGCTATGGCTTCACAGCTCACAGCAACCTCCAAATTCTGGGCTCAAGCGAGTCTCCTGCCTCCACCTCCCAAGTAGCTGGGACTATAGGCGCCCGCCACAACGCCCAGCCATTTTTTTTTGGTTGCAGCCGTTATTGTTGTTCGGTGGGCCCAGGCTGGATTCGAACCCGCCAGCTCAGGTGTACATGGCTGGCGCCTTAGCCCATTGAGCCACAGGCGCCGAGCCGACATTCTATTTTTTTTGTAGAGACAGGGTCTAACTCTTATTCAGCTGGTCTTGAACTCCTGACAATCTTCTTCCCTTAGCCTCCCAGAGTACCAGGATTACAGGCATGAACCACCACGCCCAGCCCAGTCTTGCTTTTCTATGAAGAAGTAAGTTAAGGGACTGATTTTTATTTTATTTTAATTATTATTATTATTTTTTGAGACAGAGCCTCAAGCTATCACCCTGGGTAGAGTGCCATGGCATCACAGCTCACAGCAACCTCCAATTCCTAGGCTCAAGAGAATCTTCTGCCTCTGCCTCCCAAGTAGCTAGGACTACAGGCACCCGCCACAATGACCGGCCATCTTTTGGTTACAGCCATCGTTGTTGTTTGGTGGGCCCAGGCTGGATTCGAACCTGCCAGCTCAGGTGTATGTGGCTGGCGCCTTAGTCACTTGAGCCACAGACGCCGAGCCTGTTTTTTTTTTTTTTTTGAGACAGAGTCTGGTAGAGTGCTGTGACATCACAGCTCACAGCACCTCCAATTATTGGGCTTAAGCAATTCTCTTGCCTCAGCCTCCCAAGTAGCTGGGACTACCGGGTCTCGCTACAATGCCCGGGTATTTTTTGGTTGTACTTGTCATTGTTGTTTGGTGGGCTTGGGGTGGATTCGAGTCTGTCAGCTCTGGTGTATGTGGCTGCACCCTAGCCACTTGAGCTACAGGCGAGCCTTCTTTTTTTTTAGAGACAGAGTCTCACTTTGTTGCCCTCGGGTAGAATGCCATAGCATCACGGCTCACAACAACCTCCAGTTCTTGGGCTTAGTCAATTCTCTTGCCTCAGCCTCCTGAGTAGTCTTTTTTTTTTTTTTTTTTTTTTGAGACAGTCACACTATGTCACCCGTGGTAGAGTGCCATGATGTCACTGAGCTTATCTTTTTTAATGTTTAAAACTCAACTCATAATACCCGGCTTTTTTTTATTGCAATTATCATTGTTGTTGTTTTTTAGCTGGCCTGGGCTGGGTTCAAACCCGCCACCCTTGGTTTATGTGGCTGGCGCCATAACCACTGTGCTACAGGTGCCAAGTCAAGATTTTTATTTTATTTTATTCTATTTTTAGAAATGGGGGTCTGTTACCCATATTGGAGTGCAGTGGCATAATCATAGCTCACTGCAACCTAAAACTCCTGGGCTCAAATGATAAGGGATTGATTTTAAGATTACATAAGAAAATCAAGGAGTAAGACTGATACTTAGAACTTATTCTTACTGTACCCCCTTCCCCCAAAATGCCTCTGGGCCATTCTAAGTAGACATCTGAGTATAACAACTAGAACAGAGCACAGAAAGTACTTTTAAAACTGCTCTGTGCATGAAGTAAAGAAGTAACCAGTAGTCAGCCAGCTGTGACAGTTTGGAGTAGGGAAAAAATGGAGACCTTTTGCAAACTGTAATCACTAGGTTCGGTTTCAGGCCAAGAATAAATATCCCAAAACTAAGAGAAATATAAGATAATCTCTGGTTCACATGCAATCTGAAAAATCCTGCCTCTATATCCAGCAGCACTGACTCGACCCTTTCCTTGCCCCACCCTATCCCTCTCCCCAAGGAAGGAGGTGTCAGAAAAACAATGAGATATTGATTAAAGGAAAAGAAGCTTTCAACTAAGGAATTAATATCAACCCCACCAGAATGTTCTCTTAAGGGTCTGACTTTAGCCTATACCACTCAACTGAGCCTAGGCTGAATTCCTCACCCACAGTGGTGCTGGATTCCCCATCTGTATTCTAAGGAAGAAGAGTAGTATAATCTAGGAAGTGGTGATCAGAAATGAGGTTGAGCCAGAAAAAAAAACAAAAACCTGTGAGTTATATTAACCTTACCTTCAATCTCTTCCTCTTCTTCCTCTTCTTCATCCTCATCCTCACTGGAATCACTGACCTGCACAGTTATGTCAGTGCTGGTTACAGGAGTCCAGTCAAAATAAACTCCAAAGCCAATGTCATAGTCATCAGTTGCAAACTCCCAGCAGACACGCTTCCCTTCTGGGTGGGTAGGTACCCGGATAGTCACCACCTCACCCCGCTTCACCACCAGACGGCTGTTCTTCTCTTTGCCCAGCTTGCTTTTGAATTCCTTTACCTTGGCAAAGGTCCAGATGCATGGAGGTGCCATCAGAGGTGGTGAGACTGAAAGGACAGGCAGCTTAGTACTGAGAACCAAGAGGAAAGGCTGGCACACGTGCCATTTTAGTGGGGAGGTTGGCACAGAGACATGCTTTCTGCAGGCTTCTCTTTTTTCACTAGTCATTTTTTTCTTACTTTTTTTTTTTTGAGATACAGTTTCAAGCTGTCGCCCTGGGTAAAGTGCTATGGTGTCACAGCTCACAGCAACCTCAAACTCTTGGGCTTAAGTGATTCTCTTGCCTCCACCTCCTAAGTAGCGGGGACTACAGGCACCCACCACAATGCCCAGCTATTCTTTGGTTGTAGTTGTCATTGCTGTTTGGCAGACCTGGGCTGGATTTGAACCCGCCAGCTCTGGTGTATGTGGCTGGCACCCTAGCCTCTGCGCTACAGGTGCTGAGACTCACGAGTCATTTTTTTACATTCCTTCTGTCTGCCTGCCTTTCTTTACTTATCTATTGGAAACAAAAGCCCACCTTCTATACTCCCAAAGGTCTCACCTTTCCTGTGGTCCCCCAGAAGATCTGCAGATTCCAAATCAGCTGAAACAATGTCTATAGCTCCTGTATGCTCAGACTGGATCATAACGATGTCCCCAGACCTTTGTGGAACTTGATACTTGGGCATCTGCTAAGGACATATTAGAGTGGCAGATTCCAATTAGCCCTTTTCCAAATGAAGATTGCCTTCTCCACCCCATTCTAACACTTCTACTACCCAAATTCAGAGCTTCACATGCTAGGTGACATTCTTTCCCTTTTTTCCACGTACAAGTTGCGAATTAATTTTACTAATTTTTTTAATGCTGCCAAAAGTTCCCTAGTTTAAAAATTCTTTCTTATTCTTTCCTACCTTAAGCACTTTTTCCCACTCTAGACTCTTTATAAAATCCTGGCCTACAAATATCCTCCCAGCTTGCAACTGCCTTTTGTATCACTGGTGTTGTGTTTCTGGGCCCTGCCTTGGACTCGCCTCACCTGCATAGTACCTCCCCGTGGCTCCTCTCAAGACAGCTCTTGCACCTGTGGTTTAGTTCAACTCCCACTCTGCCACACATCCTCCTGCTGCAATCCCCACTCAAGGGCTACTTCTACATCACTTTCAATCAATTCTCCAAGGCACTGCAGAGAGAGAATCTGGTTTATGGTCTCTCTCTCTGTTTCCCTCTCTCATCCATGGCCCACCTCAGGCTACAGGTTGTTTTAGTCTATGTCAATAGCAGTGTTCTATAAATATCAGAATTTCACATTAGACTAGCCCCAGGACTTGCATTTAAAAAGTACATATGCTGTCAGATGTTTGGCCTGCATGGAAGAAGACAAATGGTATTTGATATTCAAACCCATGTAGGAGTCTGCAATTGCTCCCTGGTAGGGGTCCAGGTGTCTCAGATTAGTGTCTCTGGTATTATGCCTTAACTTCCCGCCCCTTCTCCAAGGGCAACTTGGCAGGCAACTCAACAAGTAATCTATATCAACTGCCCACAGAGGAAAGCACATCAGTGAGTCAGCAATCCAATTAAGAAATTGGAATTGTATTTTCCAGAAATAAATAAAGTTTGTTGTAATCCTTCCAGGATGTAGTCTCACTATCTCTGTTTCTGAAGAACAGCCTTCTAGTTCAACTTATCTCCAGCTCTAAATGGAGTAAATCAGACTTCGGCTAGGTGTGCTTAAATGAATCCTTTCTTTTCTAAAATATTAAAGGATTTAGTTTGCAACTTATTAGCTTTAGTAAAGTCACTAATAGCTTAGTCTCAGTTTCCTCATTTATACAATTGTAATTATAATGCTTGGTGCTATCTTAATTGTTGCTAATTATTAAATGTCACTAATATAAATTGTTATTATATCACATATGTTCTTAATAATAATGATACAAACAATCCCTATCTCCCAGAGGGATCACTATATTAGTACCACTTCTACAAAATCTGTACCATTAATCACAAGAAAAGTAAGGCTAAAACACAGTCCAATCACTTCAGCTCCTCACATCATAAGGATTTTAGGGAACACATGAACATTTATTCTAAAACTTCATTTTTTGAATAGTTGCCGAATACTGGTTGCCTTCTGTTATTAGGATGATGGGTCCTGTGAGAGATACAAATAATCATTGTCCAAATAATTAAAAATGAGATGCTCTAAAGGGAGCAAAGGGAAAATTCTGGGAGCCATCCTGACAGGGGTTTCTAATTCCAACCCATCTGTTAAGCACCTACATTCTGGTGCCATAAACCCCTCCTCTTATAAGAAAGCCAGAATATTCTCCCTACCTCATTGAGGACCTGGGCCTGGTCTGTAGGCAGCAAATCCTGTTCCACCAATGCCTGAGTCTCCAAGGCACCAGCTGCTTTCTGCAGTTCTTCTGTGGCATCCTTACTTACCGGAGATACCATCTGTGGCCTCTCAGAGGAAGAGATCATGTCAGTCTAGGGTTCTTTGAAAAGTCACAAGTGTCCTGGAAAAACTCTGAAATAAAACAACATTCAAAGGACCCCCCACCCCTCTTTTCCCCTGGCATTTACGTCTATTATAACTTTAGCAGACTACCGCCAAGGCCTCAATTGGCCCACTGTAAAGCAGAGACAATGTCTAGGGGCACACAGATGGACAAGGCCAGGTCCTGTGAATCTGAGAGTCATGAAAAAAGCCCACATAGCTGGCTCTGTGCCAGTACCTCAGTGGTTAGGGCTCTGACCCATGCAAATGACCATAGCTACTCATCGTCATTTGATCTTCAACAAGCCTATCAAAAATATTCAGTGGGGGAAAGACTCCATATTTAACATATGGTGCTGGGTGAACTGGCTGGTGACCTGTAGAAGACAAAAACTGGACCCCCACCTTTCACCATTAACAACCTGGCCTGGGCCTGCTAAACGACAATGACAACTCCAACCAAAAAATAGTAGATTTGGTGTCTGGTAAAGGTTTTCTCTCTGCATTCACATGGTGCCTTGTTGCTGTGTCCGCACATAGCATGAGGTAGAAAATCAAAATGCCTAGGATGTCCCCATCAACCTTTTTACTGTATGTATAATGTCACTAATCCTTCATGACCTAATCACCCCCTAAAGGTTCACCTTTTGATATAATATTATCACGTTAGCAATTAAGTTTCAAAATATAATTTACAGACACATTCAGGCATAATGTTGACAAAAAAGTATTAGAACTAACTTAAATTCAGCAAAGTTTCATGATATATAAACATAATTTAAATATACTATGAGCTACGATGCCACAATACTCTACCCAGGGCAACAGCTTGAGACTATGTCTCAAAATAAATAAATAAATAAATAAATAAAAATAAATAAATAAAGAAGTGACAAATAAATGGAAAGATATCTCATGTTCATGGAATGGATGAATTAATATTGCTAACATATCTATAATCCTCAGAGCTATTTATAGAGTTAATACAATCTCTACCAAACTCCCCAATGACATTTTTCACAGAAGTAGAAAAATAATCCTAAAATTCATATGGAATCATAGTAGATCCCAAAGCAATCTTGAGATAGACAGACAGCTCTAGAGGTCTTTATTTTAAAATATACAACAAGGCTGGGCATGGTGGCTCATGCCTGTAATTCTAGCACTCTGGAAGGCCAAAGTGGACAGATTGCCTGAGCTCAGAAGTTTGAGACCAGCCTAAGCTAAAAATACGTAGGCACTGTGGCAAGTGCCTCTAGTCCCAGCTACTAGGGAGGCTGAGGCAAAAGGATCTCTTGAGCTGGAGACTTTGAAGTTGCTGTGAACTGTGACGCCATGGCACTCTTATTAGATGGTGACAAAGTGAGACTCTGTCTCAAATATATATATAACAAAAATATATATATATAATATATATATTACAAACCTATAATAATGGTACTTGTGTATAGACTAATGGAACTGAATAGAGAAACAAAATAAATTTTGTCCTTATATTTGTTTTAGAGACAGGATCTCAGTCTGTCACCCAGGCTGGAGTGCAGTGGCCAATCTTCGCTTGTGCTTTTCTTTTCTTTTTTTTTTTAGACAAAATCTCATTATGTCACCCTCAGTAGAGTGCTCTGGCATCATAGCTCACAGCAATCTCAAACTCATGGGTTAAGCGATTCTCTTGCCTCAGCCTCCCAAGTAGCTGGGACCACAGGCACCCACCACAACACCCAGCTATTTTTTTGGTGCAGTTGTCATTGTTGTTTAGCAGACCCAGGCTGGATTCCAACCCATCAGCCCCAGTGCATGTGGCTAACACTGTAACCACTGAGTACAGGCACCGAGCCTCATCACTTATTCTTTTTTTTTTTTTGCAGTTTTTGGCCAGGGCTGGGTTTGAACCCACCACCTCTAGCATATGGGGCCAGCACCCTACTCCTTTGATCCATAGGCACTGACGCTCATCACTTATTCTTAATCACAGCTTTAAACTCCCGGGCTCAAGGGATCTTTCTGCTTCAGGCCCCCAACAAGCTGAGACTACAGGTCTCAGACTACAGCACCCAGATAATTTTTTATAAACTTTTTTATAGAGATGGAATCTCACCATTTTGCCCATGCTGGTCTTAAACTCCTGGATTGAAATGATCATCCCACATTGGCCTCCCAAAGTGCGGGAAATGCAGGTATAAGCCACTGCAGCCAGCCAAGCCCTTAACTTGATACTAATCTTCAACAAAGATGTCAATAAGATTCAGTGGGAAAAAAGACTATCTCTTCAATAACTGGTATTGAGAAAACTAGATATATCCATGCAGAAGAATGAAATTGGGCCCTTATCTAACATCACATATAAAAATCAATTCAAAATAGATTGAAGATTTAAAACATAAAACCTAAGGCTATACAACTACTAGACAAAAAAATAGAGAAAAAGCTTCTTGATATCATCTGGGCAATGATTTTTTTTTTAAGGTAAAAATAGATAAATGGGATTGAATCAAAGTAAAAACCTCCGCACAGCAAAGGAAACACTCAACCAAGTGAAGAGATAATTTATGGAATAGGATAAAATATTTGCAAGCCATACATCTAATAAGGCATTGATATCCAAAATACAACACTAAGCAAACAAACAGTCCCATGTAAAAACATGGGTAAAAGAACTAAATAGACATCCCTTCAAAGAAGATATATAAATGGTCGATAGTTATATGAAAAAATGCTGAACATTAATAATAATCAGGGAAATACAAGTCAAAACCACAATGAGCTCACCTCAGATCTGTTAGAATGGCTATCATCAAAAAGACAAAAGATAGCACATGTTGGCGAAAATGTGGAGAAAAGGAAACTCTTGTACACTGTTGAGGGGAATGTAAATTGTACAGCCATTATGGAAAATGGTATGGAGGTTCCTCAAAAAATTGAAAATATAGCTATGATACAATTCAGAAATCTCACTAGGCGTACGTCCAAAGACAATGAAATTAGTATGGCAGAGAGATATCTGCATCCCTCTGTTCATTTTGGCTTTGTTCATAATAGCCTAAATGTGGAACCAGCCTAAATGTCCATCAACGGACGAATGGATAAAGAAAGTGAAATAGACTGATATAGACCTATGCAGAAGATAGAAGGTATTCCACACAATGCAATATTATTCAGCCTTTAAAAAAAAAAAAGGCAGCTCAGCACCTGTGGCTCAATGGGCTAAGGCACCAGCCACATACACTTGAGCTGGCGGGTTCGAATCCATCCAGGGCCCGCCAAACAACAATGCCGGCTGCAACCAAAAAATGGCCAGGCGTTGTGGTGGACGCCTGTAGTCCCAGCTACTTGGGAGGTGGAGGCAAGAGACTTGCTTGAGCCCAGGAATTGGAGGTTGCTGTGAGCTGTGATGCCATAGCACTCTATCCAGGATGACAGCTTGAGGCTCTGTCTCAAAAAAAAAAAGGCAATTCTGCCATGTACAACAACATGGATGAACTGGCAAAACATTATGCTAAGAGAAATAAGCCAGGACACAGAAGGACAAATACTGCCCAACCTCACTTTTATGTTTAGATAGATAATAAGTGATTGCCAGGGTTTGGGGTCATAAGGACCAAAGGGTATAAAGTTTCGTTTATGTAGGATGAATAATTTCTAAAGAACGAATGTACAGAATAGTAACTATATTGATGCTGTCTTCTGATATATACTTGACATTTGCTTAGAGAGATCTTAAATGTTCTTACCACGCACACACACAACCCCCCAAAATTTTATGTGAGACAAAAGTTATGTTAATTAGCTTGATGGTAGTAATCATTTCACAAAGTGTATGTTTATCAATATATCACATTGTATACCTTACATATATAAAAATGTTGTTTTGTCAATTACACCTCAATAAAGCTGAGTGGAAAAAAGAAAAAAATAGAGAAAGATGAGAGTACAGTTGTGGCTATTTGCATTTAATATCTGCTACTTTCAGCGATGGCGCTCACCCATGTGGCAATAAGGCTGACCTCAAGATACATGCAAAGCGTCTCACAGAATACCTTTTGCAATCCAAGCTTTTATTAAACAGTTCAGAGGTTAAAATTTTTTTTAATTTCTTTTTCTTTCTCTTTTCATAAGAGATATAGTAAGGGTCAGTCTCAATTTTCTTATGTGCTCCAGTGTAATTTTTACTAATGTTCTTTTTTTATCCCCCTAAGTATTACAGGTTTGTGTAATAAGTTATGGGTCTTTCTCAGTATAGTTTCCTGTTACTTAATCAGAGAAAAGGAAAGCAGTAAAGAGGAAAAATATTTTGAGAGCCAACTATATGTCAAAAGATTTACTACATGTATTGCACGCATTCTTTATTTCATTCTTATAATCATTGGGTAAGGCCAGGTTTTTCTCCCTCCCTTTCAGACTGGACTTACAAAGGTCACTTTCCCAGAATTATACAGATGGGCTTCAAAACCAAATCTTATGGATTCTAAGTCATCATAGCACGCTATTTTTATTAGGAGTAGCCTTGACTAAATACACAAGTCAAATTGTAGCAAAATTGACTTCCTAAACTAAACCTAAATAGCACAATTTCTTAACCATCTTTTTTTTTTTGAAATAGAACACAGGCGGCTCAGCTAGTCTGTTTGCTTCTTTAGTCATGCAATTAAAGCATCCTCAGCACACCTGTTGCAGGCACACACCACGAAGACTCAGGTTAATCTCCAAACAATAACACCACCTGTCTGCATCAGGAAGCATCATTTTTCCTCAGGTAATAGTAGCCTGGTACTTACAATCTGTTCCATGCTGTCAGTTACACCTTATTCCGGCTTCTAATACAGGAAGTAGGAAGCACCAACATCATTTTCCTTCCAGCTGCTGTGCCTGGATTCCTGCTGGTCCGCCCCGTTTGGAGAACCTGCCCATCCTTCTCGGTCTTGCCTCCTTCAGAAAACCTCTTCTTACTGGCTTTGCTCTGAAGGAATCTGTTGCCCCTTTGTGTTCTCCTGGGTCTTGTAGCCAGTTTCTAGCTATTCAAAAGTAACTTCTCTTGGCTTTTAGAAAAATGTATAATGTTTAAACACTTCTAGCTAGAAATTCCTTGAGGGCAGGAAATCTGATTTCTGTGTGTGTCTCCTTTGTATTACCCTACTTAACTTGGGGCCATTTGATATTCAGCCCCTAAACAAAGAAGGGAAGAATGACAAACTATGTATTATTGTTCTGAAACTCTTTTTTTTTTTTTTGAAGCAGAATTTCACTATGTCGCCCTCCATGGAGTGCTGTACAGTCACAGCTCACAGCAACCTCAAACTCTTGGGCTTAAGCCATTCTCCTGCCTCAGTCTCCCAAGTAGCTGGGACTACAGGCGGCTGCCACAACACCGGGATTATTTTTGTTGCAGTTATCATTGTTGTTTAGCTAGCCTGGGCCGGCCTCGAACCCACCAGCCTTGGTGTATATGGCTGGCGCCATAACCACTGTACTATGGGCACCGAATCAACTCTTAATAGTTGTTTGTTTGTTTGTTTTGTAGAGACAGAGTCTCACTTTATCATCCTTAGTAGAGTGCCGGGGCATCACACAGCTCACAGCAACCTCCAACTCCTGGGCCTAGGCAATTCTCTTGCCTCAGCCTCCCAAGTAGCTGAGACTACAGGCGCCCACCACAACACCCGGCTATTTTTTGGTTGTAGTTGTCATTGTTGTCTAGCAGGTCCGGGCTGGGCTCAAACCCGCCAGCCTCAGTGTGTGTGGCTGATGCCCCACTCACTGAGTCACGGGCGCCACCTATTCTGAAACTCTTGAGACTCTGGATTTTAATATCTTCAAGATGAATTTTTTTTTGGTAAAACTTTATAGCTTCCACAAAACCTTGATAAAGAAAAAAGATTTGTCTCAATGTATAAAATTATGCCTGAAGACCGGGTGTGGTGGCTCAGCCTTGTAATCCCAGCACTTTGGGAGGGAAGGCAGATAACTTGAGATCATGAGTTTGAGACCAGTCTGAGCAACATAGCAAGACCTCATCTCTAGAAAAAAATTTAAAAATTAGCCATCGGTAGTGGTGTGTGTCTATAGTCTCAGCTATTCAGGAGGCTGAGACAAGAGGATTGCTTGAGCTCAGGAGTTTGAGGCTGCAAAGAACTATGATTTCACCACTACATTCGAGCCTGGGTAATAGAGCAAGACCCTGCCTCAAAAAAGGAAGGAAGGGAGGGAGGGAGAGATGAAGGAAGGGGCTAAAAGATTAAATTAAAAAATTCAAATAATAAGGATTTTTCTGTGAAAAAAAGTTTATCCATAAAATAAAATGGTTTAGAGCAGCGGTTCTCAACCTGTGGATCATGACCTCTTTTTAACAATGAAAATCCATTGTGGCATTAGGAAGATTGAGAACCACTGGTTTAGAGTGTTTAATAAATTATTTTATTCTAACAATTTGTGGCAGAGAAGGAAAGGAGCTTGGCTAGGCAAGTAATAAAGATGTAACGTTCAATTGCAGTGGTTCTCAAACTTCCTAATGCCTCCTAATGCCGTGACCCTTTAATACAGTTCCTCGTGTTGTGGTGACCCCAAACCATAAAATTATTTTTGTTGCAACTTCATAACTGTAATTTTGCTACTGTTATGAATCGTAACACAAATATATGATATGCAGGATGTATTTTCATTGTTACAAAGGAGTTGTGACTCACAAGTTGAGAACTGCTGAATTAAAGTTTAGAAATCCCCCCACTGCCCCACAAAGCAGCAGATTAACCAACCTTATCTAAGAGTCTGTACTTTCCAGACTCTTCTGCCTCTCTTTTCTCTCAAATTTTACCAAACCTATTTACCATTTCATTCATGTATCTATCTATTCAACAAATATTTTTGAGTACACATTTATTTTCCTACCTTCTAAGTATTTAAAGACCATAGTGGCTGACCCACATAAACTTACTGTTTGTAGAGAAGAGTTTGATTCGGTTTGAAAAATATGTTTTCTGCATTTCCACAGAGCGGTGCATTGCAAACCCATCACAACTGTGGATCCTCTGGGTGATGCCCCTTATCACACCCATGGCTTTGCCCTCATGAAATATTTGCAGTAGATATGGCCACGGCAGAGGTGGAGCTTTTAATAGCAATTTCTGTGTTAAGTGATGGGGGATCCCCCTGCTGTGTTTTTTGGCTGGCTGGCTGTCTTCTCAAGCTGTTGGTAAGGAAATTTAGTCTGTCACATGGTCTTCTGAACTTGCAGCAGCTACTCTCTCCTGGCTTCTCAGGCATGATCAGGGATTTATGGACAGAGTAGCTAAGCTCTGATGTTAAGATTTCAGTAAACTGGCACACTCCGCAACGGATTTTTGACCAGTATGACCAACGACAATCAGCTTTTGCTTTGACAGAGTGTTTCTTTTTTTTTTTTGCAGTTTTTGGCCGGGGCCAGGTTTGAACCTGCCACCTCCAGCATATGGGGCCGGCGCCCTACTCCTTTGAGCCACAGGTGCCGCCCTGGGAGCATTTCATTTTTAAAAGGCATACTCTTCTCTTGCTAAGAAGGTTCCAGAAGCTTACTTTTTCTTCAAGCATTTCACTATATCAGATCTTTTGGTCCTCTTTGCAGTTGCATTTAAGTCTATGTTCCCTCTGTAGAACATGGAATGTACAAGAATCACAGTCTCTCACCATGCATTTATAATAGCGGGTCCATCAATTAACATGCTGGATATGTGGTTTATTCTTCTGTTGGATAATCTTTATGTAACTAGCCTGTAGAGTTTTGGATTCACAAATTGACAGGACCACTATACTCTCCTACACTATCATTAGGTAAGTTAAGCATGCAAAAATAAATGTATCAGATACATGGTTTCTTCCTATCAGTGCTTCTTTAAGATATCACTCCTAAAAAAAAAAAGATATCACTCCTAGGGGGTGCCTGTGGCTCAGTGGGTAGGGTGGTCCCATATACCAAGGGTGGAAGGTTCAAACCCAGCCCCAGCCTAACTGCAACAAAAAAATAGCCTGGGTTTGTGGCGGGCACCTGTAGCCCCAACTACTAGGGAGGCTGAGGCAAGAGAATCGCCAAAGCCCAGGAGTTGGAGGGTTGCTGTGACCTGTGATGCCACAGCACTCTGCCAAGGGTGATAAAGTGAGACTCTGTCTCTAAAAAAAAAAGGAAAAAAAAAAGATACCACTTCTAAAAACCAGTATTTCTGCCAATAACTGAATTCATAATGTTGAAAATTACTGATTTTAATGCTAACCTTTTTCTCCTAAATGTTTTGTGGTTAGAGTTTAATGATTACCATATACTTTTGTAGAAAGCTTTCACGAATTTAATTAATTAATTTATTCATTTAGAGATAAGAGTTTCACTCTGTTGCCCTTGACAGAGTGCTGTGGTATCGCAGCTCACAGCAACCTCCAACTCTTGAGCTTAAGTGATTCTCTTGCGTCAGCCTCCCGAGTAGCTGGGACTATAGGCACCCACCACAATACCTGCTACAAATTTAATACTTTTAATGAACAGCTATGATATTGAATAGCCTGGAAAGGAAATATGAAATAATTTTAAGACACGGGCTAACTCTGGAACTGATTGAAATAATTTGTGAGTACATAAATTGATCTCAATTCAGCTGCCTCGGACCTTACTTTTTCGTGATCCTGTGTTATAGTCTCAAATTTCTACCAAGGCTTTACCTAAAGAACAATTCACACATATATTTACTTCATTATCATTATTTTAGAGTTTCAGGCTAAAGCACTTAATTTATATAACCCAGTGTGGATTCAGCCTCTTCTCTGGTATATGCAGAAACAGATAGAAAGATTTCCTCGTTGGAATCCTACACGTCCTTGAGAATAGAGCCTCCTTCTTCTTCTTTTAGTCCTGTCACATCAATCAGTACAGCACTGCAAAATAATGAGTATGCAGCCAATGCCAGCAATTAGAAGTATATCCATTTAGTTTAGTTGCTATGGATGAGAGTGTGAAAAAATTCACATCTTGGTAACTTCGATTCCTCAGTTATCTACCCAGAGACAACAAAAAGTCCAGAGAAATAAAACCATACTATCCTAAAGTACATTAGTTCCAAAGGCACACGGCTGAAGTTGTTTACAACCATTCAGAGTTTCAAGGGGTTTTTTGTTTATTTGTTTTGAGACAGTCTCAAAAAATGAACAGAGTGCCATGGCATCAGCCTAGCTCACAGCAACCTTGCAATCTTGGGTTCAGGCAATCCTCCTGCCTCCCAAGTAGCTGGGACTACCGGCACCTGCTATGATGCCTGGCTAATTTTTCTATTTTTTTTTTTGAGACAGAGCCTCAAGCTGTCACCCTGGATTAGAGTGCTGTGGCATCACAGCTCACAGCAACCTCCAATTCCTGGGCTCAAGCGAGTCTCCTGCCTCTGCCTCCCAAGTAGCTGGGACTGCAGGCATCCACCACAACGCCCGGCCATTTTTTGGTTGCAGCCGTCATTGTTGTTTGGCGGGCCCAGGCTGGATTCGAACCCGCCAGCCTGGTGCCCTAGCCTGTTGAGCCACAGGCGCCGAGCCTATTTTTTTTTTTTTTTAATTAGAGATTGGGTCTTGCTGTTGCTCAGGTTGCTCTCAAAATCCTGAGCTCAAGCGATCCTCCTGCTTTGACCTCCCAGAGCACTAGGATGACTGATGTTATCAATAGGCGTCAACAACATCCAAACCACAGGGTTCAAAAACATCAGGCATAGTAGTCAGTAATCAAAATGACAGAGCAAGAGGGGATCTCATTGCATGAGAAGAAGGGAAGGGAAGACTGGGCTGCAGGGAGAGGCTCATGTAAAGTGGGTCGCCCTGGGAAGAGCAGGTCCTTTGGTGAGGGAGAAAAGCAGCTGCAGAAGACACTGCAGGGAGGGAGTCCTAGGGAGAAATGCTGAGTCCATCCCCTTCCTCCTTGGATCTCCTGTTGCAGCTTTCCCTGGGTTAGCGCCAACAAAAAACCAGGTGGCACGAGAACCTGTCCAAGTCAGTCTCCCAGGACAGACAAGGAAGGGACAAAAGGAGGACAAGTTATCTAAAGGAGGAAGATGCTCAGCCCATTGGCCAGGTTGTATCACTTAAAATGTTGAACTACCTCCTACCATTTTAAAGTAAACAAGTTTTAAATCCTGAATTCAAAACCGAAGCATACTAAGATAGGGGCAAGAATGCATTCGCTTAATTAAATTCATTCTCGTTCGCCCAGCATAAAGGTAGGCATAGAGGAAAAACAGTGAAAAAGAAAAAAATAAAACCTTCTTGTTGACATACTTTTTCATGTGTTTCGTCAGTTCTTCAGACTGGCTGAAATCCAAAATTTGCTCTCCCTGTTTCTGTATCCTCAATGTCAAGTATTATGCAGGCCTCTTGGGCTTCCTGGGTATCAATTAACTAATACTAAATTCTATGTATCACCAGGCTGATCACTAACTCTTAGTGTTCACAATTGAAATGGAAAGGAGTATATTCTATAAAGTCTTCATGCATATAGCGGAAAGAATAAGACTCCAATTTACACTCTTCCTCTGACTGTTATTTATTATAAAATGAAGAAAAGGCTGTCATTTAAATGCAGAAGAAAAGAACAAAAGCACATCACTCTCTCCTCAAATCCCACCACAAAGCTTAAACACACATATACATAACCAGAAAAATATATGCCAGGATACAAAAGAAGAAATCTTCCTGGAAACAGCAAAGGGAACTGATTTATCAGTCAAAAAAGAGCTGAAATCTAAGTGTCTACGTCCAAAAGATATAACCTAACTCCTACCACAGATCTGTAGAAAGACAAAAGAATTCGAGACAGGGTTGGAGAGGAGACTAAAAAGAAGAGAATGTGAAAGTCTTTGCTCTTACGTATTGTTTTAACCCCCATCACCACACCTCATTCAACAAGACAAGTACAACTTTCTAGCAGAAGATACATTTCCTACATTTACTCTCTGGAACAGTCGAACCATAGGGTTCAAAGATATCAGGCATAGCTAATGTCTTAGGAGGAGGGTAAAATGGGGAGACATCCCAGACTTAAATTGACAATTAATAAAAGTTGACATACCGAGTGCTGCAATCTCTGGCTGTCTTTGCCCAAAACAACAAAAGTTAGCAAGGGTGTCCAACCTGCTGCCTGCCCTCACGCAGATTATTTGAGGCCTATTTTGCTTACCTATGGTGTGGAATATATCAAAAATTATACACGGACATTTTTATTGCTCATCGGCTTTCTTTAGTGTTTGTGGTTTTAATGTGTGGCCCAAGACAACAACTACTCTTCTGGTGTGCAGCAGGAAAAAAAAAAGGTTAGACACCCTTCTCTAGGAGAAATGACAAGCCCCTAACAAGATACAGATACTGATCGTGAGCTCCAAAAAATGTCCTGAAGGCAAAGTTTTGCAATAGACAAGCCCCATCTAAGCACACACAGATTCTAATTAGCTTTTTAGAAGGTGTCCTTAAAGTCATCCTAGACAGGGAAATGGGGAAGTATAACCACATGTACCTTTATTTACAAAATAGTCATTACAAAATTTTTTTTACAAAGAGGTGGTCAACATGTAGAGAATATTTTGTAAATAGTTCATAAAATTTTGTAATGAATACTTTGTAAATAAAGGTATATTTAGCTACAATTTCCTATTTTCCTGTCTATGGTGACCTTGGGGACACCTTGAAGTGACTCTTAAAACTTATAATTATTATACTCAAGTTGTTGAGTCTCTGAAATATGAACTACATACTTTTTTTTTAAGGAAACTTTCAGAAAATAAGAAAGAGCTCTGAGATCATGTCCACTGGGTCACATCAAGAATCCCAACATTTTGGGCAGCTAGCCAAGGCAGCAGGGTCATTTGAGGACACACCAGCAAGACCACATCACCACTACAATTTTTTTTTTTTTTGAGAAAGAGTCTTACTATGTTGCCCTCAGTAGAGGGCTGTGGTGTCATAGCAACCTCAAACTCTTGGGCTTAAGCAATTCTCTTGCTGCAGCCTCCCAAATGGCTGGGACTAGAGGCGCCCGCCACAACACCTGGCTATATTTTTTGTTTTAGTTGTCATTATTGTTTAAGCAGGCCCGGGCTGGATTTGGACCCGCCAGCTCCAATGTGGCTGGTGCCCTAGCTGCTGAGCTACTGGTGCCAAGCCTCCACTACAATTTTAAAAAATTAGCCAGTGGTGGTGACGTACACCTCTAGTATCAGCTAGATGGGTGCTGAGGGAAGAGGATCACTTTAGCCTGGGAATTTGAGGTTACAATGCACTATGATCAGGCCATTGCACTCTAGCCTGGGCATCAGAGTGAGACGCTATCTTTTAAATATATAAATGAACAAATGAATGAATGAATAAATAAACTTTTTTAAAAAGTGCTTTTGGAAGTAAACAATAGCAGATTAATTTTAAAATAATCAGCAAAAAAAAATTGGGAGAAAAATGATTTGAGAAAATATTCCTATCAGACATAAAAAGAATGGAAAGAGAAAGCACATAAACAAGAAAACTAGATTATTAAGCTGGGAGGTCCAACATCTGAAAGAGAGAGAGAACAAAGAAATGGAGACAGGGTGTCATCACAGAAATCTTAAGAGAAAATTTCCCAGAACTAAAGGACATGAGGTTCCATACCCAACGGGCCCATTTCCCATTCAATAAATAGAATGAGACTCATGTCAAATTATCATGAAAATTCAGAATACTGGGGATATTGTGAAGAATCTTTGTATTTATTTATTTTATTTTCTGCCATTCTGTCAGATAGGTAATTTTTTTTTTTTTAAACAGAATCTCACTATGTCACCCTTGAGCTGACGTCACAGCTCACAGCAACCTCAAACTCTTGGGCTTAAGCAATTCCTTTGCCTCAGCTTCCCAAGTTAGCTGGGACTACAGGCCCCCACCACAACGCCCGGCTATTTTTGGATTATTGTTGTTGCAGCTGTCATTGTTATTTAGCTGACCCGGGCCGGGTTGGAACCCACCGGCCTTGATGTATATGGCTGGTGTTGTAAACCCTGTGCTACGGGAGCGAGCGGAGCCTGTGAAGAGTCTTAAATCTTTCAGGGGTGAAAACAAACAAACATCACATGGGAAGGACAGGATTCTTCTACCAGCATCTCTGAGTTGGAAGACGATGGAAAAATGTCTTCAAAATTTTGAGCCAATGATTTCTAATTTAAAATTCCACACCCAACAAACCCATCAGCCAACTTTGATAGAATAAAGATATTTTCAGAAATTCCAGGTCCAAACATTTATCCCCCATGCTCGCTTTTTCGGAAAGCTACTTTAGAATGTGCCTCCACAAAACCAAGAAAAAGGAAGATACAACACAGGAAAGAAATAAAAGGAATTCCCAGAATGATGGAGAACAGAAACAGCAAGATGACAGCTGGCAGCAGAAATGAAGACCAGATCAGAGCAGGACGGGGGCCTCCAAGAGCAGAGTCTCTAAGGATAATGAGAAACTGATGGAACAGTTCAGAGGAGAACTAGTTTTCAGATTGGGATGAGGAGGGAATTTGTACAGAAACTAAGGAAATAAAACAAAAAGTAGGAAACAACTATTTTCTCCAGGTAAGAGAAAAAGGACAGGAGAGAGATGATAGTTATTATGTTGCATAAAGAAGGCGAAGTGGGGGACTGCTGTGATAGGGACAGAGCGGGAAAGAGCGCTGTACTAGACTGAAAAACCCTCATCTACCGTAGCGGGAAGTCAATGGGTAATGAATGTTTAAGGTCGAATTTTTCAAAAGCTGACTCTGAGATGGAAATCTGCATGCTGAAGGTTTACAAATGAATGTTCTTTGGAAGAGAAGGAAAAGAAGTAAGTGTGGGCAGAAGGAGAGGCCAAACTGTATTGGAGTCTCAAAGAAGGCTTCAGCTAACCCTACAGGAGCTCTGAGGCTGGATACTTCTTCAGAGCTGTTTGTCCCAAGCTGGGGGAAGGGGCTAGTCCTTTGTGCTCTTATGTATAGCTCATTGAATGCAGACTGCCCTTGGAAGAAGCTATGCCCTTGGCAAAGACATTGCTCTTCAGCAGATACAATTTCTGCCAAAAGTGGACAACTGAAGCAGCTCAGAGAAAAGGTTCTTCTTTTTTTTGAGACAAAGCCGCAAGCTGTCGCCCTGGGTAGAGTGCCGTGGCATCACAGCTCATAGCAACCTATAATTCCTGGGCTCAAGCGATTCTCCTGCCTCTGCCTCTCAAGTAGCTGGGACTACAGGTGGCCGCCACAAAACCCAGCTATCTTTTGTTGCAGCCATCATTATTGTTTGGTGGCCGGGGCTGGATTCGAACCCGCCAGCTCAGGTGGCACCTTAGCCGCTTGAGCCAGAGGCGCCGAGCCAAGGTTCTTCATTTTTAAAGGTGCAGCTCATCATGCCTTCTGCAATGAGTAATAACAAAAAAACTAAATCCAGACGTTTCAGACTAAGCTTCATTTTTAGAATTAGGGAAATGTATAAGATAAAACAGCTTTAAAATAAAAAAAAAAGGTGCTTAATGGGATGAGAACTGGGAGTGGAACGGGATGGGGCAGGTACAGACTGCTGTTTTTCATTATTATAAAGCTTGAAAGACTTCAAAATTAAAAGCTCTAAGGTCAAAGCTTTAGCCTTGGTTTTTTTTTTCTTTTTTTTTTTTTTTTTAGTGTATATAAAGAAGTAGCCATTAAGATGTATATCACTATAATGATCATGGTCCTTAATCCTATTAGGACTAGAGGTCATGATGTAGACACATTGGCGATGTAGTTTGGGAGAGGAGTAATTCGAAGCATTCTGCATAATAATGTAGAAGGCTAACTCCATTGAACATGAGTAATTTAAATATTTTCCATAATAATGTGAAAGGTTAACTGGAAGGCAGAGGTGTTTAGCCTTGTAAAGGAAGAGGCTGTTAGAAAGTAATTCGTTTCCTTTTCTCCGTAAGAATTTAAGAGACTGGGCTCTGCGCCTGTGGCTCAATGGGCTAAGGCACCAGCCACATACACCTGAACTGGCGGGTTCTAATCCAGCCCGGGCCCACCAAACAACAATGATGGCAGCAACCAAAAAATGGCCGGGCGTTGTAGCAGGAGTCTATAGTCCCGGCTACTTGGGAGGCGGAGGCAAGAGACTCGCTTGAGCCCAGGAGTTGGAAGTTGCTGTGAGCTGTGATGCCGCACTACTATCCAGGGTGACAGCTTGAGGCTTTGTTTCAAAAAAAAAAAAAAAAAACACAAAGAATTTAAGAGGCTATACTCTGTACCAACATAGGTGTTGATTCAAAGAATCAACTGAATCTGACTGGCACTGTACTCAGAATCGGGAGTTGAAGATGAAGGAGACGATAGTTTGAACACGCTTCTCCATTCTGGCTTTTTTTTTTTTTTTTTTTTTGTGACAGAGTGTTACTCTGTTGCCCCAGGCTAGAGTGCCATAATGTCAGCCTAGCTCACAGCAACCTCAAACTTCTGGGTTCCAATGATCCTCCCGCCTCAGCCTTCCAAGTAGCTGGGACGACAGGCCCCCTACACAATGCCTGGCTAATTTTTTTATTTTTAGTAAAGACAGGGCCTCACTCTTGCTCAGGCTGGTCTGGAACTGCTGAGCTCAAGCAATCCTCCCTTCTCAGCCTCCCAGGGTGCTAGCATTACTGTGTGAGCCACCACACCCAGTCCTCCACTCTGGCTTTTTGATAAGATTCGGGGGACCAAAGCCTGTCTTGGACTGAAGTTATTTTAAAACTGCATACCCAGTTTTAGGGATATTAACTAGACAAGACAAAAGAGGCTGGATCCTGGGATAATAACAAACTAAGTACGTGTTAGAAAGTTCTTAAAAGGTAGGTGAAGATTTTACATAGAATTTAAGGAAACAATCCCTTTAGACAGGATTGTCTGGCGACGGGGACATAAAACACTTCAGTTAGAAACTGAGACCATCTTCAAGATGATCAACTTCCTCAGTGTTTGCACATGAAGAAATAGTGAATATTTGAGACCTTACATATGGAGAAAAGTTGGATCTGAGGAATAGCTTTTCATCGTTTCCTTCCTGTGTTGTTATTCCCTTTATTTTCCCTCATCCCCAGTAAAGTCAGGCATTTCTCTTCTACTGTTAGGAATATCTTTCTACACTCTGTAGCTTTTCCATGGTCTCTACCATCACTACAGAGTCTGCAAAGACCCTCAGGGGCATATACCCAAGAGTCTTCCAGACAATTCTTATGCTTGTTCATTCTGGTTGGGGCAGGAGACAAAGTGATAGGGACCAATGTGCCTCTGCATCTCAGCCCAGAACAGCCCGTCCATGTCCCATGTATGTGAGCCACTTGGCTCCAACATGATTGTCGTTATTCCTTAGAGGAAACTCAGTCATAGCCCCCAGTAAATCTCTCAAATGAGTAGTAGAGGCTTAGACACGACGCAGATGGCATCCTCAAATTGGGATAAAATTCGAGGGTCAGTTTACAAAGGGAATAATTGCAAAGGTGTGGCAGGCGTTAGGAAGCCACAAAGGAACCTGGGCTACCAGCAGCAGAACTGTCCCACCTCTCAGGCCAAAAGGCTGAAAGCAAAGTGTCAAAACCCAGGAGAGAAAATTAGATCTAGCACAGCAGTGACCTTTAAAGGAGGAACACGGTTAGCTTCGAGGGAGTTTCACAGGGGAAGAGGCAGGGCTCTCAGTTCCCCATCCTCATTCTCCCCTCTTCTGCTAGAGATTCGTATCTCTAAACTCTGCTGCTAGTCCGAAGGCAGAGGAGTTACTGATATAATCCATTAGCATTCAGCCTCCAGGGTAAGAAGGGGGAGGAACCGGTAGAAGGGGCACATGACAGATTACCCAACACACCTTAACACCATTCAGAATTCTGATCCCTGACTAAAGTTATTAAATAGCACTAATTGTGAATGATTAACAAGTCTTAACACAAAGCTTCTCTCACTGAGGACCGTGTCCCCATATGTAAGTGCTTTCCAGGGGCCATACAATCAGTTTCCATGATTTCAACTTCTGTATGTACTTAGTGCTAAATTTCTCAGCTTGCAAATGAAACTTTCAGTTTTCAAAAGAGAGGACTACCCCTCACCTATCCAATATCTTAAAAAAGAATATTTTATGAGGATGTATAAAACCTCTCGAGCACCATCTTAATGATAAGGCCCCCAAATCTCTGAAGCTTCATGCCTTTTTGTTTGTTAACATTTAATCAGTTATATCTGTTAACATGAAGCCTGTTACAAACAGGGTATTTTGGGTTATGTTAGGATGTTAATTCAAATACGGTATATGAAAGAATGGGTGGTGGAGGTGGGGACTATTTTTGACTTGTGATTTTGCCTTTTCCTGTATTCAACATGAAAGCAACTCTTTTTTAGCTCTTCTCAACATTCATCCATAGAATGTCATTAATTGAAAAGAAAGGTACTTTCGGACAGCCGAAGAATAGGTTAGTAATGTTAATTCTTTTAAATATAGCCGAAATGGTTTCTGTGTTAAGAAAACTAATCTATAGTTTAGTTTATAGCGTCTATAGATCATTTAATCAATTTTGCACTGAATTTTGCATTCTTGCTTTGGCATTTTGTCTTTCATTGACTACATATATTATATTCCTTTAAACCAGACTACCCATATTCTGGTTCTCTATTATTAATATAAATACATGTTTAATATGTGGTCACTACTTGAAATATGAGATTATCAAAAATGTAAGATACACCAGATAGGGCGGGGCGGCGCCTATGGCTCACCATGTAGGGTGCCGGCCCCATAAACTGAAGGTGGCGGGTTCAAACCCAGCCTCAGCCAAAACTGCAAAAACAGAAAAATAGCCAGGCATTGTGGCCGGTGCCTGTAGTTCCAGCTACTCGGGAAGCTGAGGCAAGAGAATCGCCTCAGCCCAGGAGCTGGAGGTTGCTGTGTGATGCCACGGCACTCTACTGAGGACAATCAAGTGAGACTCTGTCTCTACGGAAAAAAAAAAAAAAAAGATACACCAGATAAAACACAAAAGATAAATACTTTTTCAAGATGTAGTCATTAAAATAATGAAACTTAGCTCTTTTCGAAATATAAAATATTCACTTTATAGTCAATTCTCATTGTATTTCATCTTACAAAATGTTTATTATCTCTATCTCATGTTAACAAAATATAAAATCATATGTTAGCCACTGGACAAGTTAGTTTTAACAGCATATACTTTCTCTTTTATTAAGGACTTAGGAAATGTTTGATTATAATTACTAAATAAAATAATGGTATTATTCCTAATTTTTATATCTAATTATTACCTAATTTTTCCCAAAAGTCAGACACTGAAGTTTAATATACTATATACAAACTTACCCATCCAAATTAACTGGAAAATGACATACTTTTTATCTTATTTCCATCTTCATAAATTAATAAATAATGTTAGCTATTATAATAATATTATAAATATTACAAATTATGTAATAAGAAAGGACATTTTTATTACTTCTTTTTTTGTGACAGAGTTTCAAGGTGTCACCCTGGGTAGAGTGCCGTGACCTTATAGCTTATAGCTTATAGCAACCTGAAATTTTGGGCTTAAGGGATTCTCTTGCCTCAGCCTCCCAAGTAGCTGGGACTACAGGCGCCCACCACAAAGCCTGGCTATTTTTTGGCTGTAGTTGTCATTGTTGTTTGGCAGCCCGGGCTGGATTTGAACCCACCACCTTCGATGTATGTGGCTGGCACCCTAGCCACTGAGCTACAGGTGCCATGCATTATTTATTACTTTGTTTAATGAAAACCGATAAATTATATTAAGTATACAATTTTAAAATTTTATTAATTGTACAATTTTAATCTTGACACTTTTTTTTTTGAGACAGAGCCTCAAGCTGTCACCCTGAGTAGAGTGCCATGGCAACACAGCTCACAGCAACCTCCAACTCCTGGGCTCAAGCAATTCTCTTGCCTCAGCCAAATAGCTGGGACTACAGGTGCCCGCCACAATGCCTGGCTATTTTTTGGTTGCAGCTGTCATTGTTTGGTGGGCCTGGGCTGGATTCGAACACAGTAGCTCAGATGTATGTGGCTGGTGCCTTAGCCACTTGAGCCAGTTAGACACTTTCTTTTCTTTTTTTTTTGATAATATTTTATTTTATTTTTTTTGAATGATAGCTGTGTACATTAGTTTAACCATGGGGTACAGTGTGGGGGCTTCCCATGCAATCTGAGATATTTTAGTTAGACACTTTCTGATGTGTTTGACTATAGGATCTGGCCTTTGGCAGTTAGGTTATATGAAAAGCCCTTTTTAAACTTAGCTAAACATACAGCTGTAATATTTTCAAAAAAATATGTAATGGTGCACTTCATATTTAAAAAACCAAAAAAAATTTAGCAGAAGTATAATGAAATTAAATATTTCTATTTTCCCAAACTTTTCTCAGTATATAAAAATAAACAGTGTACCTCTAAGTGAAAAGGAGTTGGTACTATTAATGTGCAGCTAAGTCTTGGTCAAGCCTATTGTTTACATCCCCCAAACAGAAAAAAATGGCTCTGGCTCAGCACCTGTGGCTCAGCAGGCTAAGGCTCACGTACACCTGAGCTGGTGGGTGCGAATCCAGCCCAGGCCACTAAACTACAATGATGGCTGCAACCAAAAAATGGCTGGGCGTTGTGGTGGGCCCCTGTAGTCCCAGATACTTGGGAGGCGGAGGCAAAAGACTCACTTGAGCCCAGGAATTAGAGGTTGCTGTGAGCTCTGATGCCACGACACTCTGTCCAGGGTGACAGCTTGAGGCTCTGTCTCAAAAAAAGAAAAAGAAAAAATGGTGATGAGGTGGTTTCCAGGTCTTTGCTTTTAACAATCTTGGGGAAAAAAAGACCCAATGTGATTATTAGCTTATATATTATGTTAATATTAAACTAACTTTATTTTTAATTTGACAAAATTATATACATTCATGGTGTACAATATGATGTTTTAAAATATGAATACATTCTCATATGGCCAAATCAAACTAATTAACGTGTGAATTCACATACTTTTTTGTGGTAAGAAGACAAAATCTACTCTTTTGGTATACATGTATTAAAGTAATTTTAAATAACAGATACATTTTTGTTTTTTGGATTATAACTTGAAAGAGAGTCAAAAAATTGAGTGACACAAAACTTCCTTTCCCATCTTGTTATTTACATGGGCACTGACTATTTCAGCACTTCTGTCTATAAAAACCATTCAGGCTGAAACTCTGAGAAGTTCAGGGTGAATTTTGTTTCATTCTAGCAAAAAGTCATATATATCCACAAAGACATTAGACTATTTTTAAACCCTAATTGTTCTCATTAAAAGCTGCATTTAAATTACTCTTTACATTTAATAACATAATTATTTAAAAATTTAAATGGAATAATAAAAGCTTATTGTCATTTTAAATATTGCCATTTATATAGTATATATTTATGATGTTTTGTTTTACTGGCTTTGTGCTAATATAATTCACTCTAAAAAAAATTTAGCACTATGTCTGGTGTATGCAGAATTTAAAATAGAATTTCAAGATCAAATAAATATTTGATATTTAAAATATCAACTTATTCCCATATTTTCTGTTGAATAGAAGTATAATTGGGTGTTCAATAAAAACTTTCAATCATAAAATACATTGCCTGATGATCAAAATATGAATATGGTTTTAGGAGAACAAGGGAAGAAGTTAAACTTTCATGGCCAGCCGTGGTGGCACACACCTGTAATTCTAGCACTCTGGGAAACTGGAGTGGATGGATTGCTTGAGCTCATGAGTTCCAGACCAGCCTGAGCAACAGCAAGACTCCATCTCTAAAAAATAGCCAGGTGCTATGATGGGTACCTGTAGTCCCAGCTACCTGGGAGGCTGAGGCAAGAGGATTGCTTGAACCCAAGAGTTTTAGGTTGCTGTGAGCTTTGACACCATAGCACTCTACCCAGAATGACAGAGTGAGATTCTGTCTCAGAAAAAAAAAAAGTTTAAAGGTTAAAAGGAAGAAAGAATCAAAGCTGCCCCTATTTACAGATGGTGATTATAAATTTTAATAATCCAGAAGAATCTACAAACCTATCATAAGAATTAGTGGGTGACTTTAGTAAGGTTTCTGAACAGAAGATTAATATATGGATATTAAATGTATTTTAATGTTTAATTTTTTTTTTGAGAGTCTCACTTTGTTGCCCTTAGTAGGGTGCCATGGTGTCACAGCTAACAGCAACCCCAAACTCTTGGGCTCAAGCAATTACCTTGCCTCAGCCTCCTGAGTAGCTGGGACTATAGGCGCCCTCCACAATGCCTGACTATATATTTAGAGACAGGGTCTCATTCTTGCTCAGGCTGGTCTCAAAACTGTGAGCTCAAGCAATCCACTCACCCCGGCATCCCAGAGTGCTAGGATTACAGGTGTAAGTCACAGCGCCCAGCCCTGTATTTCGGTATATTAGAAACATAGTTGGGAGGGAGGAGCCAAGATGGTGGCCGAGTAACAGCTTCCTTGCAACGGGGCTCAGTGAGACTGGGGAGAGAAGACTTCAGGCATCTCTGGCTGACGAGATCTGCCCAGAAACATCTCTTTGGGGACACAGGGAGACAGCGAGAGACTTCTGGACCCCCTGAGGAAGGCAAAAGCAGTGGAGATCTGGCAAGTGGTTGCGTGTGTTCGTTTGGTCTAATCCTGCCGGCAGCTGTGACTACAGCACCAGTGAGAATGCAAACTGGAAAGGCCTTACCTGTGAGCTGTTTGGGTTTCTTTTGGAC
>CAUYON010170216.1:0-13698 GCA_963573935.1 Arctocebus calabarensis
CATAATTGTGTACATTGGTGCAATCATAGGGCACAATGTGCTTCATATACAATCAGAAATATTTTGATCGTACTGTTACAGATAGCCTTCATGGCATTTTCTTGATCACTATATAAAGACATTGATACTCTACATTTAATAAATTTCACCAGTACCCTCCTAAGATGCACCACATAGCATCTTCATTTTTTTTTCTAGCAGAATACTATTTAGGTTTTCAAGACACTGATCCATTCCCTTAAATCTGACTTAAAATAATTAAAATTAGTATTATATCTTTTGGGAGTAACAGGGATGTAAAATAACAGTGCTTTATATAAGATAATGTTTCCCCTGTTAAGGTCTGGTCTTGGGTAATTTCCTCCAAGAACCCTTTTTTTTTCCTAGGTAATTACCTCTTGCACATGGTGGCGGCTATTACTTCAGCCGCCACTTCTAGTTTTAGGCTACAGGACAGAGTAAAGAAGAAGGCAATCTAAAAATATAGAAAGGACATACCCCAGGAATTTTGTAAGAGAAGTTCATCGAAATTGCCAAATGATATTTTGATTTTCATAATTATTAATAAATTTTGTTTGAATTATTTGAGCGAGATCTCCTTAAATTTAGTGCTACCTTGATGGTTCCACTTTTGTTTTTCTTTTTCCTATAGTTCTTGCCCTGGTTTTATTATGTTCTGGAGTAAACGACTTCTAAAAACAGACCTAGGACAGAAGGACTTCTAAAAAACAGGTCCAGACCAGTTCAGAAATAACTCCTTTTCGCTTTATTACCTCACTGAGTTGGGAAAATAGTCTTTAAGAACTAGATATTTGCATCACTTCAGAAGGCAGACAAAAATAGACACGTATCAGCCACAAATTGAGATTCTCAATCCACATCAACCCATCTTAATGGGAAATTCTCTGTAGCAGGCTCAAAATTATTCTCCAAGGTTAGAGAGCCAAAACCTTTCACTGCCTTACTGTATATGTACAGGGAAGTAGAGAGAGACTAGTGGTAATCAAAACACTGTAAAAAGGAGATGCTCAGTCTTTAATTACTTTCTGAAATAGCTAATCTGTCAATGCCCATTGCCAGGCACTACTAGTATAAGGGCTCCACGTAGATTATTCTTGGTAATCCTTACACAGCCGTCTGTGACATCATCCTAATACAACCCTTTATGTTACAGGTAGAGAAACTGAAATAGAGAGATTACCTTGCTGAAAATCACAGGGCCAGTAAGTGGCCCAAAGGCCACTGGTTCCCTGAAAGTCTTACTCTGGCGCTCTCGGCTTTAATACTCACACAACCCTGCTCCTTTAGCCTTGCAACATGACTATTGCAAGGTTCACAAAATAATGAATAGAATTCTTCTTACGTTTGTCCATATTGGGTTTCAGAACTCCGAGGACTAACATGCCACTATTTTCTAACTATATACAATCTTGTTTGAGAAACCTGACATTTACAAATCTTCTTGTGCTAAGGAAAAAATAACAAGAAAAACATAACTTTCAGTTTTGAACAGTCAGCTAGAGGTAGTTTAAAGAGGACATCTATCTACTCAGGGGGCATTTTTAAATGTATCATCTTCAAATGATTTAATGTGCTTTCCATGATTATCTCTGACACTTTGAATAATTAACAAAAACATTTATAATTTCTGAAAGGGCTAAGACACTCTCTTTCCTAATAATGAGAAAACTTGAAAGGCTTGAAATTATGACTCAAATGACTGGCTAGTGGCCATGAAATCATCAACTTGGGCCCCATTTGATACATTTGTGAAAAAAATTCACAAAAATATTTTTTCACATATAAGAATAAATAAATCATAAACTCCTTATTTATAAATTAAATATATGTAGAAGCTTTATGAACCCTCTAAAGTAAACAAGACATTGCTTATTACATATGTATTTTATACAGAATAAATGTCATGTGAATATCTTATTCTGCAAAATATATGTATATACTTAGAATATAATTTACATGATATACTGTTTATATTTATATATATGAAAAAACCTTTTGGTAAGGAATAATAATGGTCAGCATAATCAATATAATGATGATGATCTTGCCCACCTGCTAAGATCACTAAGCTGCTTATGTAACTATTAATAAAGTGAATAAACATATTTGCTTATCTGTAATTTTGTTTGTCTTCTTGGGATCAGAAAACTTATGCCTTATTACCCATTCTATTTTCTTATACTTAGTCAATTCTCTGGAATGTAATAAGAATTCAGTAAACACTATTGATTATTTTAGTTCTACAACTAAAAGTTTGCAAGCACTTATTTACATCCTTCCCATATTTGTAGAATTGATAGTGAATGGTTGTTTATTGAAAATATAATTTTTTTAATAAGAGAATATCATAAATTACTTTTCTCCAAGTCTCTAAGATTCCCAAACTTTGTCCCTGTATTCAATGAATTTTGTCAGTTTTTATCTGACCTTCCAGAGATATTTTATTTATATTTACGAAACTGTGTATACTTCCAAAAAATACGTTTGTCAAACAAAAATAATAGCACATTGATAGATTAATTATAGACCACAGAAGTTAGTTAGGTTCCTAAAGAGAAAATTCCTTATTAAAAGCTATAATAGCTTTTAGAAATGTTGGGCTGTCTGAAGAAGCAGACTATAGGCAAAACTCCAGAGAGGACTCTTAAAGCCACGCCTTGTCGAGAGCTGGAACTACAAGGCAAAGGTCTATTGGCTGTAGTTATACCTATGTCCGTGGTTGTTGATGCTATAGCCGCGATGCCTCTGTCTGGATTCACCTCTCCCTGTCTCATCCAGACTCCAGGTAATTTCAAGCTGTATTTGTGTTTCACAAGATTATTTCTTTCATTATGCAGATAATTTCTGAACAGGGAGTTGGAGAAAATACCTCATTAACAGGATTCTGATCATATTTGGAATCCTAGCTGTTAGGTAGCAAAAAAGCACACTTTTCTGTTCCATCGTTTGTTTTTCTTTTTCTTTCCACTTAACATATCTTGCTTATTATATATGGTATATAAAGGGAGTACCCTTTTTTTAGACAAATACACAGTAGTTGGTAATATGATTTTATCATGGTTTATTTAATCTGCTCCAGCTGAGTAATTATGCTGTTGCAAGTACGAGTAAAGTTGAATAAATATCTTTGTATATCCATTACTCACATTTTCTTTGCTTGCATTTGAAAATATTTGTGGATAAAATGCTAAAATTGACATTCCTGGGTTCAAGTTCAGGTTTGTATATACCTATGCATACTTAACTCTGGTGTTCAGAGAAACTAAAGTTCTAGGAAAAAAACTTTCATCAATGGGAGAAGTAAGCAGAGAAAGAGGCTTGCCTTTCTTTGCATGGGCTAATCTCAGAAGCAGTTATCTAAATGGTCTTTTGTTAACCAGTCTCAAGAGGCTGAAAGTTTTGCTTGGTACCAGGCACTGCTGTTCTGGTAACTGTCCAGGTATTGGCTGCCTGCGCTTCTTAGTCCTATTTCCCTTTAACCTGAATGTTCTTAGCTGAGATTACACTCTTTAAGAAAACATATATGCCTTTGCTTTAGGTTCTTCTTTTTGGGTATCCCAATGTAAACAAGGAGACATATAATAAACAAAGTATGCAAATAAAATATATTGTATGTTAGCTGACGGTAAATGCAATAGAATTTGGGAAGGAAAGAATTGCTATTTTGCAGGCACACACTGGTGCAATGCAATAAATGCTGTGGTTTGTCATTCCAATCCCTCCTTCAGGACTGAGGTCTCCGTCTCCCACCTGTGAGAGGGCTGGCTGTGGTTGGCTCAGGTGTGTTATTTGAGAATAACCCTTAGTCAAAGAAAGTCAGCTTTTCGTGGTCATACTCCTTTCTCCAGGGCCTTCTGGATCCAATAGTCAATGTGAGGTATAAAAGCCTGGACTCCTCACCCAGGTTGTGCACAATTCTGAAGGGCACTCTCAACGTCAGAGTTTCCTACAAGATCTGCTGTTACCTCTGTTCAAACTGCTTCACAGATTAACTCATTCCTTTGCTCCGTCCTCTTTTATTCATTGTGTCATAGGCATTGCTTCTCACGCCATCCCTAATCCATTTCCTGCATGCTAATGAACAGCCTAGATTCTGTTTGCCTGGGGACCCTACATCACACAGATGCCATGTGACTGCTAGAGTACTGAATGCAGGTAATGCCCACACTGTGTAGCTACTCCTGATACTGTGAAGACTCTCCTATGCCCAGTGCATCTAGCCCTTCCCCTGGGTCTCCAACAGCCCTGATTCTCCAGAAGTCTCGAATTTCTGAAGGAACCTGGACTGGTTAAGCTTTTACAGTTGCAAACCAAAATTTTAATGTAAAGTTGTTTTTCAAAATCCAAACTCTTGAAAATCATATCATATTTAGTTTGTGGCACTAAACTGGTTGTGTGTAAATGACAGTGTGAACCAATAAAAGGGCACATTCTTTACACATACTTCTGCAGTTTACAGAAAGAAACAAAATCTTATAAAGACTACTAGTAAAACAAAGTATTCTTTACTAAGTGTCTTAGTCTGTTAGGCTTTTATAACAAAACATCATAGACCAGGTGGCTTATAAACTACAGAAGCACATTCCCCTCAGTTCTGGAGGTAGAGAAGTCCAAGATCAGGCAATGGATAATTCGTTATCCAGTGTAAGTAGATCTTGGGTTGTCAATCCCCTTAGAAGTATGTGAAGTGACTTCTAAAGTTCATTTCCCTTTTTTAATGTAAGTTTTAAAAGCATAACTGTATGCATTTATGTGGGACAATGTGATGATTTGATATACAATATGGAATACTTAAACTGATTAACATAGCCATCACCTCACTTACTTATTTCTTGTAGTAAGACATTTATAACTTACTCTTAATTATTTTGAAATAACCTGCATTGTGTATATTAGGTGAGATGCCACCAACTGTCCTCTGTTCTCCCACCAAACACCCTCCTTTCTTCCCCTTCCCCTCATTCCCTCTTCGCCCCTCCCCCTTGTTAGACTATATTTGTGTTTTATCATTCATATGAGTGTATAAGTGCCAAGTCATGGAAGCAATCCAAAGGTCCATCAACCTATGAATGGGTTAACAAATTGTGGTATATGTATACCAAGGAATATCATTCCGTTATAAAAAATATGGAGACTTTACATCTTTTATGCTTACCTGGTTGAAGTTGGAATGCCTTCTTCTTAGTAAAGTATCTCAAGAATGAAAAAAAATATCCAGTGCACTTTATACTATTATGAAACCAAGATGAAGTTCATTTCTATTAAGGATGGTAGTTTGCTCAATTTTAGTGACTATTCTTTGTCCTAAGAGCATATTTAAATATATTAATACTAGGCACACAAAAAGGTTAATTTGTGTAACTTAAATTTATAAAGTCAGATTCTAAACACATATATAATAATACTGTTACTATGTAAGTTAGCTTGTAAATTATTGAAAACATTAAAAGACAAAATGTATAAATAGATGTAAGTAAAGATTTTACAGACTTGAATATTCTACTACAAAGCTTCACGGGACAAATCTGAAATTCGCTGAGCTGAGAGGAGGTGTTCTTAGCATCAGGCCTCTGATGATTTTAAGTTGAGAGAGAGAGAGAGAGAACGCACTGGATTTATGGTGTAATTAGCATAAATGGGAAGAGAAGCATTTAGCAGACAGTCAGAAATGTATAGCAGGGCAGTTTTTTGCATTCTTATAATCTTGACAGAATCTCTGGGAGATTTCCTGGAATTAAACTCCTCTGGAATCAGCTTTCACCTGTGGGACCTGGCGACAGATTGTGGCAAATCCCACAGGGCTCACTGGACACTTTCAGTCACCATATGGCCTGAAAAGGTTCTTCCTATGTTAAAATATTCTGCAGTAGGGACTCTTGACTAATCTTCAGAGCACATTCTTAATCTCATGAACCTAATTATCTGTGAAGGATAGTTTAAGAGGTCCTCCTTAAAATTATTCATACTAGTTCATGTCCTTTTATCATAGGTCATATCCAACTTTCATTATGCAGTAATTACAATTTGGTTTCGGGAATGTATCCTAAGAAGGATTACAAGGATTATTCATCTCCATGGTGATCTGTGCACCCATTGTTGACCATAAACACAAATATCTCCAACTCATTCACCTTTTCAGACTAGCTTAGCTTTCACACAAATGATGTATGTTTATGTTTCACTTAGTAAAGGAGAAGCCACATGAGGACACTGAACTTTCTTGCTAGTGATCCATTTAAAACAAGAGCTTTTTGAAATTTATAAAACATCTTTTCACTATATAATTGGGAGATGTATTGGTTATGTTTTAATCTCTTTTCTACAAGTCTGCTCTGAATACCCTTCCTATACAACAGGCATGAGCTCTGAGGTGGCTGTTCCTTGTCTGTTGTCATAACTGATGCTGTGATTCTAGTTTAAAGATGAGAAAATGTGATATGGGAATGAACAGGAACTAAGCTAGCAATTCTTTTATTGAAAAAGGTGCTTTCCACCCTTTCATCATGGATATTTACATAGAAGATAATTCAAAGCAATGACACAATTGCAAATGACCCTATTCCTTAACGAATATTCAAATGGTGAAAAGAAGAAAACAAAATCTCGCATTTACTAAATGTTTGGATTAAATTGATGAAAACATATTATATAAAATTCAAATTATAGTAACCTATTTCTTCAACACACATGCACATTCTATACTATTTTTTGATAAACTTTGCTAAAAATAGATTCTTATTATTGTGATGATCTAATGGGCTGGCATGATAATTTGAGTGAAAAAACACATCTCAAAAGACAAACGATAAAATATTTTAAAACAAATTTAAAATGACAAATAGAGTAAGCTGAATTCTTCTAATTTCTTTGAGAGAATTCAACAATCAGGATTTTTCTGCTTATACTAGCTTATAGAGGAACAATATTTTTATAGATGTGTTATATTCAAAATTAAAGCCTCAATTATTGGAGCTAAGAAATGCATTCATATTTGAAGAAATGCATAATTATAAGTTGATTAGTAAATGTTAAAGTATCATCTTAACACCTGAGCAGGCAAAAGAACAGTTACATCAGGGATTCCATCAGATGGAATATGGAGTTTAGACAGAAGAGCAGTTGTTTAGCAATTCCGGAACTAAATCACTCCAGATATCATTTAGATAGACACTTGTCCACCTCTACTCCTTTAAATGAACTTTTAATAGGTTCATTTGGTAACGGACTGAAAGGGGAGAAAAGTTCTGAACCCCAGCTGCACAGCTCATTCACCTGCACAAACAACTTGAACTTGACTTCTTTCCAAATGGTTTCCTACTAATCTTCCCAATGTACAGCTGCTATATATAAAACATGAATTATAGTCAAGAAGGTCCTGCTGTGTTGTGAATCACAGTGCACTCAAACATATTTTAGCAGGTTGTGGGATAAAAAGAAAGAAAATGACTGCGAATGCCTTGTTCTGTCTCCTTTTCCCGTCATTCTGCTTTCTTCTGTACGTATCTGGCTGTACTGGATACAGCCTGTGCCATCTTGTATAAAAATAAACGGCAGGAGCATCTTTCCTGTCTCGAGGCACTGAGGGCCAAATCAATTGCCTGATCAAGTGAAAACAAAACATCTGTGACGTATAAAAGAAAGGGTAGCTTTCTCTGGAGATTTTTATAAACTGATTAAGTCAAGGCACTGCTAATCCTCTATCTTGCACTTCAGATGTTACATTGACAAAGAAGATTAGAATGAAAGATAATGGTTATGTCACTAGTGTGCAATAAACAATCTGTGAAGAGCCAGCAAAGGATTGGAAATGTTCCCGTTACAAATGTAAATGTGAACTTTAGCTTCTGGTCCTAAGAATACTGTGAGAGGCACCTCTGTGTCAAAAAAGATACACAGAGGAAAGAAAAACTGTAATGTGGGTTTATTCTAATAACATTAAGACACTAATTCCCATGTGTTTATCATATTAAATTTAGGATATGCAAATTTCGCCTGATGACATTTGTGCAACTTAATCATAGATTTGTTCTAGACACTAAAATTAGGTGATTTTTTAAAGTGTTTTTTTACAATGTAAAGGAGCCCCAAACAAACAATAGGGCAAGTGACAACTTCCAGAGAAAATGATCTTCAGAGGGAATCTATCAGAGATGCCCATAGAATTCAGGTTATGCATTAGGAGGAATTACAGAATAAATGAGACGTTACCATTTGGTTCCCACACACTTGTGCACCTAACTAGATATAAGTACTTGCTACACAAATTCCTCCAGCAATAGAATTTATTTAAACAGCAATGTGAGGTTCTTTGCAATTTCAAAGTTTAATTCTTTTAATAATCTTACCCACCATGTATGTATAAAGTGTTAAGTATTAAACTTGCAGAAAGCAAGAAAATGTAAGAATGAAGTGGAAGTAAAAAAATGATAGTGGAAATGATTACAAGTAGTCTGGTAAAAGGCATAATTAAAGGTCAATTCATTTTGTATTCATAATATGTATTTTCTGATCATTCGATAGTGAAGAAAATATGAAAACTGGAATTTCTAAGATGTTACTAAGAACAAATACTAAGATACATATAATGGAAAGTGAAAAATGTTGAAAGCCAAGATACTCAGGATGCAAGAAACTATGATTTTTGTTAATAACTAATATGTGGGCATAGATAGGTTCCTATGTAGTCCATTGTTTTTCCTGCGTCTGAGAACTTTACCATCAGATCATAAAGAAACTGAAATAGATATATCACAAAAACAAAATGTGAAAGGTGCTCAGTCTAAGAAACATGCACGGTATGATGAGAGAACAAAGGAGAAACCAAATAAGAAATTTAGGGAAGTCAGGAAAGGAAGACATGACGTTTGATGTTAGTTTTGAAATAGAAAGCAAAGAAGGTAGGGAGTATTTCAGAGCGACGGGAACAGGTGTGGGTCCCAGACACCTGGGGTGCCCTGGCGCTTTTAGTCACTGAGAGCTATTGGCTCTCAGGGATAGAGAAAAACTCTGGCTGGATACCTAAGCACAGGTTGAACCAGAAGATCTATGCTTCTTTCCTTCCCGGGAATTTGTACTTTTGCTTGAGAATTGTAGGTATCATAAAATAACATACATGTATTAAGTACTTAGAATATTTATTGAATGAATATGTAAAAGACTCTTGTTGACATCTGGTAGGCTGAACATTTTAGAAATACCAATCCGTTAGCAATGTGGATATTGAGTGGAGGGGTTGATGCTCTGTCCAAAAAGACCCATTTAGGAGTTAGGTATGTGATTTAGGAAAGGAACGATGAGAGCTTAGATCAAAGAGGGATGCACGGGGCAGACGTGTATATCATTGATTTAAGCGGCAGAGGAGGCAGAATCAACAGGGCCTGCTGGCATATTACATTGGGGAGCTCAGGGCAATTTGTACCTTAAAATAGTGTGTATTCTATAATGTGCAGCCCCTCTGAAGTGGCAAGCAGGAGACGACATTGTGAAAAAGAAAGGGTGTCCTTTCATTCTGCCTGATGGATTTCATACACTCGGGGCACAGGGCATTGGGGACAGATAAAGGAAGGTAAGTCAACCCTCATTTGTTAGGTCAGCTGGATACCTCTGTGCAGTGCACAAACTACACAACTTTACACAGCAATCGTAAATAACAATCTTATAGAAATCTTAAATTCTTAGATTTCTTGCCTAAATAACTTCATCACTGAGATGAAATCCATTGAAGGCAGAAAATTAGCTAGAAGAGTAGATGTTGTAGGAAAAATGTTTGCTTTAGACTTAGTGAATTTGGCAAGTTTGGAAGACATGAAAGATAAGGATATCTTGATATCTATTCAACATATGTGTCTGCCGTTTAGGAAAATAATTTGAAATTTAAGAGTTATCATTTTGTAAGTGTCAGAGAAATGCTTGCTTGAGACTACTTCAAGATTGCTCTTCAGGGCCATTTTTGCTATGACAATGTAGTTGAAAGTGGAAAAATGGGTACTTACAGAGATTATTGTGATCGGGAATGATCAAAACTCCAGGTGAAACAATTAGCGCCATAACCTGGGAGTGAGGGAGGCCATTCTTAAAGGGTTTTGGGGGAGCTGGGTGCTGTGGCTCATGCCTGTAATCCTAGCACTCTGGGAGGCCCAGGCAAGTGGACTGCTTGAGCTCAGGAGTTTGAGATCAACCTGAGCAAGAGTGAGATCCTGTCTCCTCCCTCCCTCCCTCCTTCCTTCCTTCTCTCCCCCTTCCCTTCCCTTCCCTCCCTTCCTTTTAAAATACCCCACAAATATGTACAATTGTTATTAATAAAAATCAGTGATACTAAATGTAAAAAAATAAAAAATAAAATCTGCTTCCTGAGCCATTTGAAATATACAGCACATTATTACTGACTATGGTCACCACGCTGTGTCCTTCCTGTCTAACCGAAACTTTGTTCCCTTTCACCAATATCTTTTCATCCCTGACCTCACCCCAACCCCTAGCCTCTGGCAACCACCATTCCACACTCTACTTCTGTATAGTTTGACTTTGCAAAGTGATAGTATGTGCCTAGCATAGTATAAGCTCATTAAGGTTGAAATAAGTTCCTTTTCCTCAGAATTCTAAGTCTGAGATAATACAGTTGGACTCAGTCTCTGAGCTTTTCCTTCATCTTCAGTAGCTTACCGATGGATGCTTCAAAAATAAGCTAGAACTATGGTTCCAAAGAGTCTTTTTCTCCCACTTTGGGTGTGGATGATTTTTCCCTGCTTTTCTCTCCTTTCCAGGTTTGCAAGGGGACTCACCCTTAGAGTGGCTGGTGGGGGGGATTCAGGGAGGACAGAAGCAGATTTAAGATGATTGAAAACAGGAAAAAAAGGCGGTGTCTTTATCTCTCCTCCCCTCCCTAAACTTCCTTTCTTTCCTTTTCTTCCTTTTCTTCTTTTCCTCCCCATTGCCTTTCCCGGACTGTTGCCAGAAAAATTATATAGATTTTTTGAAATGTAGCCAGGAGTCCAACCTTCCCATTTTTTTCAGTTTTTCAGGTGATAGATGAACAGCGCATGGAAGACCTGCAGTTTACATGGTGGTAAAACAAGTGCACGCGTGTGCATGCACACACACACACACACGCACACAGAGGGTGCCAAAAAATGTATACACATTTTAAGAAAGGAAAAAAAAACTGTATCAAAATTATAATACACAAGTCACCTTTGAATTCTGCAATTTCAAGAGGTCCTCAAACATGACTTGTATCTTTTGTTATCTGTATACATTATTGCAATTTTGATAGTTTCTTTCTTAAAATGTACGTATGTTATTCCCTGTATGTCTGGGTTTACGCATATAATATAGAGAGATGTGAATTCACACGCACATATTCAGACGTGTATCTGTCGCTGTGTCTCTGTGTTAGCCTTTAGAATGATTTTTCATAAAAATATGAAACTATCAAAAATTATATGACTTAATGTCTTAAATAAATATATCATTCCATTGAATTTAAATGTAGAGGACAATGGGGACAACCTAAAGGTTTTATCAAGCTAATTATATTCCCCCCCAAAAAACTCTTTTTTTCTCGGTGACTTGGGTTAAGTATAGTTTTTAAATGCGAGGTTCCAATCAAGGCGAGAGTATCATGTGCAGCGTAATTCTCAATTGTTATAAAAATTATGTCCATTATGCTACTTGCTGGGACTCTAGTAATCATCTAAATTCCATAAAACTTAAATTTTCAAATTATCCTTAGTAATTTAAATGTGTTATTAGGCCTTTCACGGAACATTTTTCTTCTTTTAAGAAAACAAGCCAAGTTTCTCAAAAGCACTGCAGGATAAGTTGTAAGTGACTTTCACTTGTAATTTGCAGATGCTGTAATAGGAATTTTCCTTTTACCTCCATCTAAGTCCAACTACTTTGCATTCTAATTTGCAAGTGAAAAGTTGCTTTAAACTTGGCGTGAAAGTTTGTGAGGACTTTAAGAGGTTTCAGGTATACTTTTGCAAAAGAGTCAGATATTGAGCATGAAAGTCAATACGTGACTTCTGAAAAAACAAAAGAAAGGACTACATAACGAGGAATAAATGAGGGAGTGTAAATACTTTTCAGAGGCAGAAAACGACATCACTATTCGTTTGCATATAAAACATGCATATTTTAGGCTCCAACCTTACTTATTTTTATAACATAAACAATGAAATGTCAATAGACACCCTATAGAAGGAAAAATAGGATCGGAAATTTACTGGATGTGACATTTGAGACAATGAATGTCCCTGTGTTACCAAAAGGATACTCTGTGAGATGAGATTATCACCTTCATAGGGCACACATCAATAAAGGCCCGTGGTAGTAAAGGTTCCCTAAGATCAAGCCTGCGAAAGGCTTGATCATATGTCAAAAGCTGAATAAAAGAACATAACTGAATAGAACTTATATAAGAATGAACTTGTATAAGAAATATCAGGGTTTAAGAGTAATATTTGCCACTAGAAAATAAGCTATTTATATATCAAATTAGTGATATTTAACAGTAGCAGCTCTTCAATAAGCATTAGATTAAGAATAACGGTAGTTTCTATGAAATAACAATCTAAGTTTTAAAATGGACTGTCGTCCATGCCTCATAATTCAGTGACTCCTAAGAATTTCGCAGAAATCATAAGTGCCAGCAGAGCACATTACATATTGTCACATCTAGCTCCATCATTCAGGTGTGGAAATTATATCTAAGGGTGAAATGACTGTTACAGAGATACAAAGTAAAGAAACTATCTCGAGTGACTCTCTCGGTTTTATACCACCTGGAGAGAGCCCCAATTCTTTGGAAGAGCCAAAAGCTGAATAAAAGCCTATGAAATGGATATTTAAATCAGAAAAAGATAATATATTTTCCTCATACTATTCCTGTCCTTTTTTCTTTGTTGAAAGGATATAAACGCTATGCAAATACATCATCCTTATAGACTGCTTAGTCTGAAATAAAAATCTCAAATTAATAATGCTATTGACACAATGAACTCAAGAGGCTTAAATAACCTGAAAAATGTTAATTAATTGTATAGGCAGTTCTCTGAATTTGACGAATATTAAGTTTATTGTGTTACAAGACTGGAAGTATAATGTAGTGGTTAGATCGCAGAATTTGCAACCAGATCTTCAGTGTGCAAGTCCAGATGATACAACACAACTTCTTCCCCCAAAGAAGATCTGAACTTGTCCTCTCTCTTGTTTAAGATGGGGGCAAGTGACTATACTTGCCTTATAGGGCTTTTAGGACAAGTGAGAAGCAGTTACTAAGCATAGTGCTTGGCACACAGTAAAAATCAATAAGTTGATGGTTTTATTATTTAAGACAAATCCTTAGAATTGTTAATAGAAGAAGCCATATTTACTAGAGAGTGGAATTTTTTTAAACGCCATAATTCCTTTATTATTTGCTATTTTATTTAATAATTTTATTAAATCATAATTGTGTACGTTGGTGCAATAATGGGGTACAATGTACTGACTTCATATACAATCTGAAATATTTTGATCGTACTGTTAAACATAGCCTTCATGGCATTTTCTTAATCACTCTATGAAGACATTGATATTCTACATTTAATAAGTTTCACCAGTACCATGCTAAGATATGAAGCTAATTTGTAGCTTTCATATGAAGGCTAAAACCCAATTATAGCACAAGAATAC
>CAUYON010170217.1:0-12352 GCA_963573935.1 Arctocebus calabarensis
TTCTTTCTTTCTTTCTTTCTTTCTTTCTTTCTTTCTTTCTTTCTTTCTTTCTTTCTTTCTTTCTTTCTTTCTTTCTTTCTTTCTTTCTCTCTTTCTCTCTTTCTCTCTTTCTCTCTTTCTCTCTTTCTCTCTCTCTCTCTCTCTCTTTCTTTCTTTTTTTTAATGTTATTTGAGACAGAGTCTCAAACTGTCCCCCTGGGTAGAGTGCTGTGGCGTCATAGCCCATAGCAACCTCCAACTTTGGCTTAAGCGATCCTCTTGCCTCACTTTTTGTATTTTTAGTTGAGACAGGGTCTTGCTTTTCCTCAGGCTGGTCTCAAACTCATGAGCTCAAACAATCCACCATCTCAGCCTCCCAGAGTGCTAGGATTATAGGCATTAGCCACTGTGCCCGGCCCTAAATATAATTTGGTAAGACTTAAAAAAAAAAAAAAAATCAGGCAGTGCCTGTGGCTCATTGAGTAGAGCGCCGGCCCCATATACCGAAAGTGGTGGGTTCAAACCCGGCCTCGGCCGAACTGCAAAACAGAAAAATAGCCAGGCTTTGTGGTGGGCACCTGTAGTCCCAGCTACTCAGGAGGCTGAGGCAAGAGAATCGCCTAAGCCCAGGAGTTGGAGGTTGCTGTGAGCTGTGTAATGCCACGGCACTCTACTAAGGGCGATAAAGTGAGACTCTGTCTCTACAAACAAACAAACAAACAAATCCTATCCTTCAGAAATGAACTAAGACTTTTTTTGACATCCAGACTTGGTATGGTATCTTTTTCCCTTAATTCTCCTCATCAGGTAAAGAAAAGAAACTATTATTTGTTGATGTGCCTGCCAACCCTGTTTTAGGTGGTTATCTTAGATGCTCTAACATAATTCTGTTGTATCCCTTATAATATTTATATTTTAGTTATTTGTTGTTGGGATTCTTTTTGCTCCCATTAGTATATAAATTGTTTTAGGTCAGGGTAGGTGATTTTCTTCATTTGTTCTTAGGAATCTAGTAAATATTTGTTGAAGAAATAAAAGGAAAGATGGAATGGTGGGTATACTTAACTACATTGTCCTATAGTTTCCTTACATATGAAGGGAAGGGAGATGAGTTTTATTTTTCTAAATCTAAGAATGGAAGCCTCATTTCTTCTCCTCCATTAAGGTTTAAAACCTCTCACGTTATAGATATAACATTTGGACAACTCTGTTAAGGTTTAAAGAGAATGTTTTATAGGATGCCTACATAGAACTAAGCAGAATAAAAAAGTTTAACTGTGTTGTGTTCAGTTGCCAAGTCAGTTTTGGAATCCATAAAGCATTCAATAAATCACTGTCTTTATTTTGTCCATTTCATTATTATTTATTAATAGTGATTAAATTCAACAACAACCAGGAATCAATGAAAGGGAATGTATTTCTAGTGCATTAAATGGTATATTATCTTGAGAGGAAGGTGGACAAATAAATCTAACATTTTTCATTATATAAAAATGGTTCTTGAAGTCCTTATCTTAAATTTATAAATTTTTATATATCAAATCTATTTTTAATTTTTCCAGAATGGCACAGAGAAGACATAAAAGAGTAAGAACATGGACTCGTCACATAAACATTTTTAATAAAGATTACATCTTTGTACCTGTAAATGAATCGTGAGTATTTCAGATTATTGAAGAACAAATTGAGAGAGTTCAGAAAAAAATATTTTGTAGCATTTTTAGATTAATAATCAGTAATGAATATTGGTACCTAAATCTTAGGTATTATTTAAATTTATTTTCTATAAAAGTAACTAAGACAGGGCGGTGCCTGTGGCTCAAAGGAGTAGGGCGCCGGCCCCATATGCCGGAGGTGGCGGGTTTAAACTCAGCTCTGGCCAAAAACTGCAAAAAAAAAAAAAGTAGGTAAGACAAGTTACTTATCTTTGATTTTTGGTTTGACAATGGTTATATTGTAAATCAAGTGTGAAAAAACCAAGTGACAAATGATCACAAGACTATAATGACTAAAACTTTGAACTTTTTAAAATAAATAATCAAAATATTTTTAGGGTAGATTTTAAATACTTAAAGAGAATAAACTCTTTAAGGACTAGTATGAAAAAGGTGAGGCTATGAGTTTGTTTAATAAAGCAGATCCTCTAGGGGAAATACTTATTGTGTATACAAATGAATAAGTTTGAATTATTCAGATGTTACTCTAAATAGTGTTACTTATGCCTTGATATTTAGATATTTAATTAGTTTTGGAATGTGTGTTCTATGTTATAATCAGATATTACCATGGACATTTTCACAATTAATATGAAGTTTATCATAGTCACTTTCTCAGACATAGCTTTAGAATGTATTCTTCAACATTGTTTTGGCCTCATGGTATTAAGATTGTAGTTCTTTTTCAACAGGTCTCACTGGTATCTTGCAGTCATTTGTTTTCCATGGTTAGAAGAGGCTGTGTATGAAGATTTCCCACAAACTGTATCGCAGCAGTCACAGGCTCAGGAGTCTCAACATGACAACAAAACAATAGGTGACATCCTAATGTAGATGGTGTTTTTAATAATGATGACAGTAGTACAATGGATGCAGGGAACTATGAAGTTAAAGGTAGTGTAGTTATTTGTTACTAAACTTACTAGAAGAAAGAAGAAAAAGGCTAAAATTTTCATGATAAAAACCCAGTTTCATGTAATTCTTAAGTTATACCATTGTATCAAGTTTTATTATATTTAAAAATTATTACTGATTTTGGCTCAGCACCCGTGGCTCCACGGGCTAAGGCGCCAACCACGTACACCTGAGCTGGCAGGTTTGAATCCAGCCCGGGCCACCAAATAACAATGACGGCTGCAAACAAAAAATGGCCGGGCGTTGTGGCAGGCGCCTGTGGTCCCAGCTACTTGGGAGGCGGAGGCAGGAGACTCGCTTGAGCCCAGGAATTGGAGGTTGCTGTGAGCTGTGATGCCACAGCACTCTATCCAGGTGACAGCTTGAGGCTCTGTCTCAAAAAAAAAAAAAAATTATTACTGATTCTATTATGAAATATTGCAAATATATAATAAAGCATAGTTATAACATAACCAACACTTGGTACTCCTTTTACCTATCTTAAGAAATTAAATTTGCAGATATAATAAAAATCTCTGTGATCCTTCCCAGTCTTCTTTCTTCAATGTAGAAGTAACCATCAAGCTAAATTTGATGTTTATTCCCATGGATTTCAAATTACTATTTGCATTGGCATTTTTGGCTTGTTTTACCTCTTTCTTTTTAAATTGACAGAAAAAATTGGATTTCTTTATTATGTTCAGCATGTGTCTTGAAGTAATATACATTCTGGAATAACTGAATATAGCTGATTATAGCATTTTTAAATAAAATAGTTTTGCTAACATGACTAAGAAAGAATTCATGCCACATATTGTCAGGCATAGCTTGAAGTTTCCCATTTTTACTTGTTAGAGTCTTGTGGAATTTAATAATTTGGCTAGATAATACAGGACCTCTTATAATTCTTCCATGGTTTTTCTTAGGTTGTAACCCCAAATTTTAAGTGAGCAAATAAGTCTGTTTTGTTTAAGAAAAAATGATCAGAATTAAATGTTTTATAGCTGTAGCCTGAGTAACAAGCAGAATGAATAATATCCATCACTGTTGGTGCTGGCTAAAACCTAGGCAGGAAGAAAGAAAAACTGATAATAAAGCAACACATTATTTTTAGTTCTCTCTAATTCTCTTGAGCTTCAATGAGGTACTTACACAAAACTCTGTGGTCATAGTTAGAAGAAGTGTTACTAAGCGATTTGTCCTCCACTGAAAACAGCAGACTTTTGGATTAATGAGTTATCTCTGAAAACTATCTTTTTATAGGAAATTGGACCAGCTAACTGGTATTTCAGGTTTTGGCTCTGGGGTTTATGCATTGTCTGATAACAGCCAGCCATTGTCAGTTTTATGTTGACTGGATTTTATTCATAACGTTAACCATGAAAAAATAAAACAGGTCCCAGGTATTTTTTTCTTTAATTACCATTGTGCATACACATTACAATTTAAGCTTATCTAAATTATCTGTATTAAAAATACCATACCGGGTAGCACCTGTGCCTCGGTAGGACATTGGCCCCATATACCTAGGGTGGCGAGTTAGGATCCGGCCCTGGCCAAACTGCAAGAAAAAAATAGCCGGGCGTTATGGTGGGCGCCTGTAGTCCCAGCTACTCTGGAGGCTGAGGCAAGAGAATTGCCTAATCCCAGGAGTTGGAGGTTGCTGTGAGCTGTGACACCACAGAGCTCTACCGAGGGCGATAAAGTGAGACTCTGACTCTAAAAAAATAAAAAATAAAAAAATACAATACTCACAATTTCTTTGTTATTTTTAACTAATTTCTAGATAATGACCCACAAGCTACTTCAACACTGTCTTTGAGTGCAGAGGATTCTCCAGTAAGTATGTTCTTTACAGATGTGAAGAAAGGAACACTCATAAATATAATAATATTAACTGTAAAAGAGAGCATAGCTAGGTGCGCTATGCTGGATATTAGTGGCCCATCATTAAACTGTGCTGCTTTATGATTCTTTGGGGAGTTTGTGAGGCTAAGAAAGAGAACAAGGAGGTTGTCATTCTTATGTTTAGTTTCTCTTTACTTCCTATGTTTGTTTAGTTAGTAATTTATCTTATGTCCATCTTGGTTAACTACTTTTTTAATTTTTAAGGATCATGTTTGCTTTTATTCTTCATTATGTCTGTAACCTTTTGAATTTAGTGTACTTAATAATCTTAAGCTGATTCTATATTCCAGTTTCTATTGTAAATTGTTGGTAAAAATCATTCAAGTTAGACTCAAGGTCAACCTATATAACTGTAGGTTAACTTCTTTATATGGTGTTCCAAACTACTGTGCATAGTCTAGATTCGGTGTTCTCATTAAGATAGCCATCAAATGAATATTTTGTATGTACAGACCAGTGGCAGCCTTCCTGGCATAGGCCTATGTCTTTACTGTCACTGGTAATGAATATCACTTCCTACGGAGGAAGATTTTCTTTTCTTCTGTCTCAGTGGCAAAATAGGAGAGTTTCTTGTTGTTTCTAGGGCCAGGTTTCTCAGAATGAGTGCCTTGGAATGCTAATTCTAAATGCAGTTTATGATAAGAAGTATTTTAGGGTCAGTTAAATTGGGCAAATCCCGGGTACTATTCATCTCTTGGAGATTCACTGTGTATATAAGAATAATAAAGGTATTGCAAAGGTCTGCATTTAAAGAAATCTGTTTAAGTTTGGTATTTTGTTTCTTGAATTTATGAACAAAAACAAATTTCATCAATAAATACAATAAAATTTTCCATCCTTTTCCCCTTTCTATACATTAATACTCTGCTTCTTGTGCTTCAAGGGGAAGAAGAGTGTCTCTTTTGACATCATAAATTATATTAGAGAATGTACGTAAAGATAGCTTAAATTAACTTGTTTATCTTTGCTTAAGGTGATTTGAATAGAAGTAAATCTCCAGATTGTTTTTTACGCCAGCTTAAAGCTCCGTAACTGTTTTGAGGTCACATGCAAAAGTGTATAAACTGTTTTACTAGTATAAGAAAATAAATTAATGAATTTTTGTAAAATGAAGTTAGCTTACTTTAGGTAATGGAAAGAACTCTTATTTGAAATTTTAAATTCAAAATCGTTTGACACAGGGTTAAGGATTGAATTTTGTTCATAACATTGACCATGAAAAAATTAAATAGATCTCAGGTATTTTTTAATTGCTACTATGCATAAAAAAATTACAATTAAAGCTCATCTAAATTATGTGTATTAAACATACAGTAATGATGCATAATTGCTTTTCCCCATAATTTGAATATTAATTTATGCAAGCTAGCTTTAATTGCAAAGTTATAAATATTCATATTATTTCAGAGTACCGAGATGAACATGTCAGTACCAAAGAAAATGTGTAAAAGGTATGTTCATGCTATAAAACAGCTTTTTAAGATATTTAGACACACTTTACATACAACTACATAAATTTTGATTTTATTTCATCCCTTTTCACAGACCATGTATTCTCATACTTGACTCCTTGAAAGCTGCTTCTATACAAAACACAGTTCAGAATTTACGAGAGTAAGTCAAAACAGTTTTATTGTTTATTCTATTATGTATAACCTCAGTAATTTTAAAGCTACTTTAAGAATTACTAAAATGATCATATCAGGAATTATATTTATTTATTTTTTCCCTTTTTTAAATTAAATCCTAAACACATAGATCATGTATACATTAATGCATTTATGGGGTACAGTGTGCTGATTTCTTATAGAAATTGCGAATGCTTACATCACACTGGTTAATATCATTTACTTAGTTATTGTGTTAAGACATTTATACTGTATACTAATAGATCCAACATGTACCAGGAATTATATTTAATTTTAAATTAAAATGAAGTTGATGAACCTTAATCATTAATAACTATATTCTGTGCTAATATTAAAGTATTAATATTTCTCAAGGATTGGGCGGCACCTATGGCTCAGTGGGTAGAGCGCTGGCCCTATATACTGAGGGTGGTGGGTTCGAACCTGGCCTTGGCCAAACTAAAACAAAAAATAGTCGGGTGTTGTGGTGGGTGCCTGTAGTCCCAGCTACTTGGGAGGCTCAGGCAAGAGAGTCACCTAAGCTGAGGAGTTGGTGGTTGCTGTGAGCTGTGACGCCAGGACACTCTACTGAGGGTGACAAAATGAGACTCTGTCTCTAAAAATAAAAATATATATATATGTATATTTCTCAAGGATTATATCAAAAGTAAGTTCAGAATTTGTGTTCATAATTGAGCAAAAGCACAATTTTACAAGAAAGCATTGCAAATATTAGCTATTTTCAAAAGTCTTACTTTAGAAAAAAATAAGACGTCTTCACATTTTTATCGTTTGTGTATAATTTTTGTAATTTATTCTGGGGTCTGGAAAAATCTAACAAAGAATTTTTAAAAATAATTTGTTAGTTTATTATATAAATAGCATAATGTATTTGAGTTGTGAAAGTGGAATTGTTTAAAAAAGTTTAGCATTTGGTTTGAAAATTGCATACTTATAGTGGCATTTGGGAAGGCTCACAAAATATAGTTTATACTGTTAAATTTCAGTTTGTGGAAATTTGGCTTGAGATAATACATCTGGCAGCAAATATTTTTCTACCTTTTTGAAAATGTTGCATATAGATAAAGAGATTTCTACTTGAATCACTCTGTTTATTAATAATTTCAGGTACTTAGAGGTAGAGTGGGAAGTTAAGAGAAAAACTCATCGTGAATTCAGCAAAACAAACATGGTGGACCTATGCCCGAAAGTTCCTAAACAAGACAATAGCAGTGATTGTGGAGTGTATTTATTGCAATATGTGGAAAGCTTCTTTGAGGTATGTGAAGGTATAAATAAGTTTTTTTGTTCACAATTAACTAGCAGACAATCAAAAGTTACTGGGTAAGCAAAAAGTTAAGAAAATGTTATACATAATCAAGATTTAAAAAAAGAAAGAAATAGAATCACATGTGATCTATATATTGCAACAAGCAGATAAAAACTTTAAAATGATTTGATTAACATGTTAGAGAAAATAAAGCCAAAGATGAACAAAATGGGTAAAGAAATAGAGTATATATTGCTCGATGCCCATAGCACAGTGGTTACAGCGCCAGCCAAATACACAAGAGCTGGTGGGTTTGAACCTGGTCCAGGCCAGCTAAACAACAATGACAACTGCAACAAAAAAATAGCTAGGCATTGTGGTCCCAGGTACAGGTGCCTGCTGTACTTGGGAGGCTGAGGGAAGAGAATCTTAAGTCCAAGAGTTGGAGGTTGCTGTGAGCTGTGATGCTACAGCACTCTACCAAGGGTGACATGGTGAGACTCTGTCTCCAAAAACAAACAAACAAAAGATTATATAAAGAGAAAAAAATTCAAATAGACATTCTAGAGGTGAAATATGTAATGATATATTTGAAATTAAGAATTTAGTGGGTGGGTTTAATAGCAGACTGGATACAGCAGATGATACGATTACTGAACTTTAAGGAAGGACAATATAAAGTATCCAACTACAGCTCGAAGTGAGCAAAAAATGCAAAGAGAGAACACAGCATAAGAGATAAGTGTGAAATAGTCAAAGGTATAATTTTCATGTAATTGGAGTCCCAGAAGGATGGGGGTTGGGGGGGGGGAGAGAGAGAATAGGGCAATATCTTTTTTATTTAAGAAGCTCAGAAACCTGTAGCTGGAAGTATTACAAACATGGCTGTTATTTTCTAGCTCACTATAGAACTCTATAGGAACTAAAGCAATATGAAGGAAGAAATTTTAAATAGCAAGTAATCAGTCTTTGCTTTTTGAAATAACAGCTCATTACTTCCTCCATTACCGATATTTGTGAAGATGGGTGTTTCTGACCAGATATATGCTTGGAGAATACTATAAAAGAATAGGGTTTTAATATACAGTTACAACTTTTTGATGTTTTTAATATTGGGAACGAATGATAATAAATAGTAAAAGATTGTACATAAATATCTGTTATATTATTTTTTTCCCACACTGAAACTTCATCATAGGCTGACAATTCTGGTTCTTTAATACTCTTTCCAAGGAGATTTCATTTTATGTTTAGAATATTCAAAGTACCTTACTACATAACATATTCTGAGTCTGTTACATAATTCTACTTCATATACCCTCAGTTAATAGAATATACTTCTAATACAGGATAAAGCCCCATGTAAGATTACTGGGAAAAAAACCTTCAAAATGTAAATATCACGTTTTGCAAATTTGTACACTAACATAGCTTAGGTTGGAAAAAAGTGGCTTAAGGCAGACCACGCAACACTTATGAACTAACTCCTAATAACATTATTACTTCTAATATAAGTACTAACTAGCACAGTAAATCTCTACTGGCATTTGCTCCTGTAATCACCATCTGGTCTTTTAGCCTCATTCCTTGGGGCTCTTACTCTGTTCTTCAATTTGTAAGCCCTTCTTATGTATGGCTTCTTACAATTCCATAAAATTTATAAATCTAAGTGTAGCCTCCTTCTGCAATGTTTTTAAGCATAGAAGGAACTGTCTTTGCATTTGCAACTTACAGTTTCCTGCTTAAGCTTATCAGCATAATGGAAAATGTAGTGGAAATGTAGCCATTTCTTGCATTAAAAGAGGGCACTTGTGCAGGATTTTCCTTCCTTTTTTTATCTGAGATTCTTCACTTATTTTTTAGGCTTTTTGTTTTAGTAGTTTCAAAATGTTAACATCTTGGGAAAATTTGTGATACATTTGTGACAAAATCTGACCTTTGAGTTACTCTGAGTCGTTCTCTCTTAATCGTTTGTGCTGTGTTACTCTGAGTCATTCTTTCCCTATGGGTTGTGCTGATTCACTTGAACATGTATAGCAGAACAGACAGTATTTAATTTTGATGTTCAAATGTTGGCAACTTAATGACAATGTTCTAATATTGATTGTAGTAATGGTTATATAACTCTATGAGTCTACTAAAAAACCATTGTATTGTGTACTTTAGGTGAATTATGTGAGTTATATCTTAATAAAGCTGTTATTTTTAAAAAGTCAGCAATTTTTATTCTTGTAAAATTAAAACAAATTTGAAGTTATGCAGCTATTGTGATTGCGTTCTTTCTTTTCTCTCATTAGGATCCTATTGTGAATTTTGAACTTCCAATTCACTTGGAGAAGTGGTTTCCTCGTCATGTAATAAAGACCAAACGGGAAGATATTCGAGAACTCATTTTGAAACTTCATTTACAGCAACAGAAGGGCAGCAGTAACTAGTTAATCTGTACAAACACGACACAGATGTTCTCTAAGATTACTGGAAAGCCTCTTACCAGCATTTGTGTTAGCCAGCTCACAGAGAAGAAAACAACTTGTGGTAGTTTTATAAGGCATTGGACATTATTTAAAATATATAAGATATATTATTAGAATTGGTCGGATCTCATAGATGGTGTAGGAATGGGGATGTTATAAACTTATTAGTTAGAAAATAAAATTTCATAAATATTTCATATTTTTCTGAGTAAATAAATGCTTGGATTATGCAATAGTATATGTAATGTGGGAATGTTTTTGTAGGTAATAAAACCACGTGATCTGTACTTCCACATGACTGGGTGTTGAGGGAGTTAGGTCCTCCCAGTGCCAGCCCCAGAGCTTGTCAGGTTTGTTGACAAGTCACACCATATTGTAATTCTATTCTTTGCAGCTCAAGCATGCAGTATGAATACTGTGTATTTTTTTTTAGAAAAGAATTTAGTATCAAGGCTTCAGAAAATGCCATTTACGGCATCCCTTCTGTATGGTGTAAAAAAAGACATTCATAATGTTAGGAAGATGACGGAAATCCACTCTTTTAAGGCGCAGCTTATTATTCTTAATTGCTAAATGCAGTTATTCCCATTTCTTTTGATATCATATGTTGGGGTCTGAGAACTTAGTTCATTTGTTCAGGGTAAAACTTGGAACAAAAGTTTAGCTTTCCAAAATAGGTTTTTAAAAATTATACATGTAGCTCACCTTAGTTTATTTGAGGTATAGCTGTATAAATATTCACTCCTACATTATTCCAGAATATATGTATACAGTTTCTACAATATAGAAGATAAAATCGATGTCCTCACACTTTAACAAAAAATACCCTCATGTCCTATTTATTGCTAGAAATAAATATATAATTTTATAGCTCAGTTTAGCCAGTATTCATCTGCAAAGCCAGATTGCTGTCATTGCCTTTATATTTTTAAATTGTAGTTTTTAAGAGACCTATGATCCTCATTGAGCTTAATTTTTTTATCAGATATTAAGGTAACAGCTCTAAATTCATGTGATGATGGTGTTATTATATGTGATTAAACATTTCAGAAACTTCTGATGTTATCAGGAATATTTTGAGGGAGACATGATTATAGTGTATTTTCTCAGATAAGAAAAAATGCTTTTTAACAATATTATTTTAATCTTCTGTGTTAAGCGTCTCTTGAATTTACATTGTAACTGTGTGTAAAGCAGTGAAGCAAAGGCAATTTAAGATAAAGCTAAACCATCTGGATGTATTACTTCAAAATCATGTGAATTGAGATTGTCAGTTAAGCCTGTGTCCTTAGCTTTTGTTATCTTGTCGCCATCTTTATATTATTAAAGATAGTTGTCTTTTGGAGGTTTCATAGAAAAATGAACATAATTACATATTTCATTCCCAATTTGTGTGTTTGTGTGTGTGAGACTTTTTAAGGTGACTATTAATTGTTTTGTACATCTAATTTTGGGAAAGCAAGTAAGATATCTTGTGATTTCTGAACTTTTTTGTTTGTATGTTTTTCAAAGATACCACTGTCCTTTATCATGTATGGAAGATTGTTTAAAATTCATTTTCCTAAATTCATGTACAAACAATGCCTTGATGATATCAACATTTTATATTAAAAGTATTTCCAATTCATTGAATAGAAGTGTAATATTTTTCTTAAGAAACAGGAACCATTGTTAGGGATAAATTCCAATTGTTTGATGCCCAGTGCATATCATATAATTAACATTTAAATTAGTTCTTCTTCCTATTTTTGTAAGTGCATAGTTTATTTGAATATTAATGCAGGGAAATTTTTTTAGCATCTACTGCTAACAAGCATTTTCCTAGACACACAAAAATGAATTACAGCTCTGATTCCTGAGTCATTTATGGACATGTGAATAATTTTAATATTCTCTGGTAAGAACAATAATAGAGTTTCTTTGGCAATACAGAAGGGAACTCAGCCTAGCGGAGGTTATGTTACTGACAGGAGTTTGAGAGGTAGACAGAGGTTTGTTCATGACATAGCAATCCTTCCTAGAGAAGATAATGTTATTTAACTTACAACTCTTGTGATTAAGCAAAATGCAGGTTTTTAAAAAACATTTCCGTCTACTTGATTATGACTTTAATACCTTTTAAAATTAGTTTCTTTTCTTTCTTTCTTTCTTTCTTTTTTTATTTTGTAAAGATGGAGTTTCACTTTATTGCCCTTGATAGAGTGCATTGACATCACAGCTCACAGCAACTTCCAGCTCCTGGGCTTAGGTGATTCTCTTGCCTCAGCCTCCCGAGTAGCTGGGATTACAGGCGCCCACCACAATGCCTGGCTATTTTTCTGTTTTTTTTTTTTTTTGAGACAGAGCCTCAAGCTGTCACCCTGGATAGAGTGCTGTGGCATCACAGCTCACAGCAACCTCCAATTCCTGGGCTCAAGCGAGTCTCTTGCCTCCGCTTCCCAAGCAGCTGGGACCACAGGCGCCTGCTATTTTTCTGTTTTGCAG
>CAUYON010170222.1:0-15576 GCA_963573935.1 Arctocebus calabarensis
CGCCTGTAGTCCCAGCTACTCGGGAGGCCGAGGCAAGAGAATCGCCTAAGCCCAGGAGTTGGAGGTTGCTGTGAGCTGTGGGACGCCACAGCACTCTACCGAGGGCGATAAAGTGAGACTCTGTCTCTACAAAAAAAATTAAAAAAAAACAAACAGTAAACATTTGTGCAAATACTATGATAGGAAATTTTTCATTTGTATTCAAGATGAGTATTTACAGACACTTCAATGTTATCACTTATATATTGCTTTTTAAAAATACATCAGTGTCTTACTTTTGAATATATTTAATTCAAACCTGAGTATAAGGTGAAGTAGATCATGTATACTATGATTTTAGTGTTGTTTCTTTAAAAGTCATTAAAAATACACTTGAAAGGAAATATACCAAAATAATAATTATCTCTTGTGATAGAATTGCATATTTTTATTCTCTGGATTTTTCAGATTCTTCACAATGAATATACTTTTCAATCTGAAAAAAAATATTTTTAAAAGGTTTATCCTAAGAATTCAAGGATGGCTTAGCATTAGAAAATTTATTAATGTGATTCATCCTATTAGCAAATTGTAGTAGTTAACCACAGACTTAGTGATCAATTTGATGTCAGAGAAATGGGAAGGTCAGAGGAATTTCCAGAAAGCTTGATTGTTAATATACAGCCTAGGAAGTATTGTAGGATGGCAGAAAGCGAAAGAAGGATGGATTTGATTTCAAGTAAGAGGTTTAAATAATAGGAATATAGGTAGAAATGGTTGTATGCTGGTTGATGATTGAACTAGAGATCTCTGGAGCTCAGGAATTCTGGGGGAAATGGTCATCTGTCTTTCCTCCAGGACTTCACAACCTAGCTGGAAGATTTTTAGCATACAGATAAAATGAATAATGTAAGGTGTTAAAATGTATCATTCTCTAAGTATAATGCAGAGAGGAAACGGAAACTATTAAGACATGTGTATTTATTTGTTCATAAAATCCAAAATAACTTCAGTAATTTTAGGTATGTTCTGTTTTTTTCATCTGTTATCTTTTATATATTTTCATAAAATTTCATACTCTTTCCACAAAGATTAGTATGGACTACCTATAACTTCTGAATTTCATACTAATTCAATGTGCTTTTTGAGATTTTTTTTTGTTTTATATTTGAGACAGAGTCTTGCTTTGTTCCCTAGCCTAGAGTGTAGGGGGATCATAGCTCACTGCAATCTCAAATTCCTGGATTCAAGCCATCCTCCTGCCTGAACCTTCTGAATAGATGGGACTACAGGTGCACACCACACACCCAGCTAATTTTTCTGCTTTTTGTAGAGAAGGAGGTCTTGTCATATTGGCCAGGCTGACCTCAAATGATCCTCCTACCTTAGCCTCCCAAAGTGCTAAGAATATAAGTGTGAGTCATTGTGCCTGGCCTTTGATGTCCATTTTTGAAATCAAGTGATGACGACAAGTATTTCTTAGATAAAGAAAACCTATGTTCCATCTCAAGTGTTAATTTTGTCTCAGGTATTAAATAGGTAGTTAAAAACTTTGATATTTAATGATATCCTTCCTCATAGCCCCTACAGGTGTCACTAGCCTGTTCATATTATCTTTCTTGCAGAAGAAACTAAGACAGGATTTGGTAAATCAGTGAGCCACAATGCTACTGTGGAGAAGTAAACAGGAAAAGTAGTTTCTGTATGGTTGGTAGACAGACTTGAAAATAGAATTTTGGAATTGTAGGAAAGCTAAAACAAAACTGCTTCATAGGATTTATTTTGTGTTTTCAAGTATAAGACGTGAGGATTATCCTTACTTTAGATCTAATCCCTAGGAGTCATTAGATCCTTTTTTTTTTTTTTTGCAGTTTTTGGCCGGGGCTGGGTTTGAACCCACTACCTCCGGTATATGGGGCTGGCGCCCTACTCCTTTGAGCCACAGGTGCCGCCCATGGAGCCACGGAGTCATAGATTCTTTTTTTTTTTTTTTTTTTTTGAGACAGAGCCTCAAGCTGTCACCCTGGATAGGGTACGTAGCATCACTGCTCACAGCAGCCTCCAATTCCTGGGCTGAAGCAAGTCTTTTGCCTCTGCCTCCCAAGTAGCTGGGACTACAGGCACCCGCCACAACCCTGGCCATTTTTTGGTTGCAGCCGTCATTGTTGTTTGACGGCCCCGGCTGGATTCGAATCTACCAGCTCAGGTGTACGTGGGTGGCGCCTTAGTCCGTTGAGCCACAGGCGCCAAGCCAAGTCATTAGATTCTTTATACCTTGAGGAGTAGTTTTAAGCAATTTCCATAATATGTTATTTCTCAGAATTTTAAGTGACCTAATCATTGTCTCCAAAGTGTTAGGGTGGTAACTTCATAAAGCTTACATATCTCTGTGAGAAAATGTTAGTCTTTTTTCTCCTTTTTTAAAATGAAGAATAATCATTTATTTTCAGCTGACTCCCATGTGTTGCTGTGTATTCTCTGTAAGAATTTTGTCTTCAGTTTTGTTCTTTCATGTGTTCTAATGTGGAATGTAATGTACCTAGTGGAAAGGCTTACAACTATTGAGATAGCCCTATAAAATTTCCATGAGCATCCTACTTCCTTGGGTGAGTCTAGGGAGTCAAAACCTTACACTGTTATATTCAGTTTATTCAGTAATGAAGTTGACTAGACAAAGAAACAACCCTTTTCCTGGTTTCATGATTACTTGGGGGTATTGACTTTGACCAAATTTCTAATTAAGATAAAGATGCAGATACACCTTAAATAGTATTTTGATTCTTTTGATTTCTTGAAACAAAATGACAGCCATATTTAAATGTGGTTAACTAACTTTTAAAAGATTTTTTTTTTACTTTATCATGTATATATAAACAGACATGATGACTAACCTTCTGACTTTGACCAAGACTGCTCACATTCTCAGATGCAGGGCTTTTTAACTTTAAACCAGCCATGCTACTTTAGACTGACTAATCTGAAATAAAATTTTCTGTGAATTTTAGAAGCTGTTTCCAGTGTACTGGAAATTACAGTAGAACTTCTATAAGTTGATCACCCAAGGGACTGTAGCAAACTGGTCAACATAAGGAACTAGCCCTACCGTCCTGATACATACATGTGGTACATGTCTGGTCTACAAAAATTAGGTCAACTTAAGAAGATGGTCAATGTAGAGAGGCAGTCAACTGTGGAGGTTCTACTGTATTTGAAAGTATTCTTGCTCTTTATTTGCTGTTTTACTGCAACATATCACTCTGGCAATATTGTATTTAAAGAGAATTGTATTTAAAGGGAACCATTTTAAAATACCATTAAGAGATAAATTAAGAATGGCATTTTTTCCCTTACAGGAAGAAATATTTCACATTTATGGTTTAATTCCTTTTTTATAGGTATGTTGAGTCGATGGGATGATAGTCAGAGATTTTTGTCAGACCATCCCTACCTTGTATGTGAAGAAACTGCTAAATATCTTATTTTATGGTGTTTTCACCTAGAAGCTGAGCAGGTACTGTGAGTTTCTGGGAACCTTAGTGGAATTCTAATTTCTTACTGTATTGGTGTTTTGTTTTTTATTTCTTTAAATGAAATAAATCTAATGAGGGTCATTAGATTTGTTTATGAATCTACTTGAGTCTTTTGTGGGAATTTCTTCTTTTAGTTGTTTCAGTTAGCATAGGGAAACTTTTCCAGTGTGCTTTCTTTGCCGCCACACCCCATTCCACTCCATCTCTCTTACTCTCTTATACTGTAATCCTTGTTCCTTTTTGATTAATTAGAAAGTCATGTTTTAAAAATCCAAACAGTAATCACAATATTAAATCAGATCCATAGCATGGTCCTCCTTTCCTTACTCTGGTCCATATATGAATCACAACCTAAGTTATACTCTTTATGTAACTGAATAGTATTTAATTTATAGCTAAGGAGAATAAAATCAAAAATTTTCTAAAAATTCAAAGTTTGAATCAGTAGATCAATTAAATGTATCTCTAGAGGTGTTTCTTAAAATTTTAATCTGTTTATTTTCAGAAAGGGGCTCTAATGGAACAAATAGCACATCAAGCTGTTGTAATGCAGTTTATTATGGAAATGGCCAAAAATTGTAATGTGGATCCAAGAGGGTGTTTTCGTTTATTTTTCCAGAAAGCCAAAGTAAGTAGTTATTTGATATTGATAAATGGGAAGGTTAGGCCTTAGCCAAGACTTCTTTGTTCTATATACATGAAAAGAAACCATCCAACCAGAACAGAACAGGCTAAATTCTATAGATTGTTTAGGGCAAAGAAAATTTATTGCTAATTTGTACTTAAAAGAGGCAATATAAGAAACTGTACTATAGCATGTATGTGAAATTGAGACTCATTCGAATGAATATGTGTATTCAGAAAACTTGTAGTGTTCCATCATTTATTCTTTCAATAAATATTGAGTGCCTACTGAGGCAAAGCACACCTGTTTCAGATACTCACAATAAAGTGTTGAATAATATAGATACAGAATCCTTCTTGTATAGAACTCACAGTTTAATGAGAAATCAGACTTACGTTATAAAAAATTAGGAAACCTAAAAATTTAATAGAGGAATGGTTAAAAATACCTGTGGTACACAGAATATTATGCAGTCATTAAAATTATTTTTTTGGAACATTTTTAATCTGAGAAAATACATATTGTAAATTCAAAAGAAGCGATATATACAATGTTGTAGGCCATGTAGGCTAAGAGTGAGAGTTGTAAGAAATACCTGTATAGCTCAATAATGGAACAACTTGGTGGAAAGGGCATGGAGAGGGATTTAGCTGTACTAATAAGCATGAGAGCAGTGGTGAATTGGCAGGCTCTACACCTGTGGTGTTGAGAGGCACAAGATCAGCCTTATATTAGGCTGAAGGAGGAGGCAGTCAAAAGCATGCACATTCTATCACAGACACGCTTTCTCTGACTCTGTCTCCTCTCCTGCCTGCAGAACGCCAGCACGGCGTCTCTCTGCTGGGGATTACCAAGCTCTACTAAAGACTAAGATCTATCTTTCTAAGAAGACTGCTTTATATCTCTCTAAGACACACTCTCTCTCCTGCTAAAGTAGATAGCCCTCAGGTACCTAAGAGAAACTGTACCTGAGCAAAGTAACTTAGGGGTCTGCGTCCGGAACCTAGTTAAGCCGGGCCCAACACCTGGCCAGTCCTGGGTCCTGACAAGTGGTGTCAGAAGTGACTTGTGACAATACTAGATGATGTTGGCCATACTAAAGAAAAATAGATATATCTGGAAAGGTTATCACATCATACTCACTACTTTAGTAAAAATTTAAAAATTGCCCAAAAAGTAGAGCAAGAAGAACTTATATTCATTGCTAGTAGGAGTATAAATTTGAGCAACCACTTTGCAGAATTTCCTAGTAAAATTGAAAAAGTGCATACTTTCACATCCAGAAATTTCCTAGATATATAAACTAGAGAGTTGGTTCTCAACGTGTGGTCTAGGGATTCTCAAGACCCTTTTGAGAGACCCTCAGTCAAAATTATTTTTATAATAATACTAAGATGTTACTTTTTTATTCTTACTCTCTCATGAGTGTGTTGTAGAGATTGATGCAAAAGCACATGTGAGAATTAGGTTCTCTTCTGTTAAGCCAGACATTAGGAAGAATCGGAAAAATGAAAAACAATAAAAGCTCTTCTTTTTACACAATTTTTTTGTTTTGGAAAACAGTATTTTTTAAATGTCATTAATGGTAGCGTGTAATGAGTATGCTGTTATTTTTAATATTAAAATATTTTAGTGAATATTAACTAAATATTTACTAAAGTATTAGTTAACTATACTAATATTAGTTAAAATATTAGTTAACTTATAAACTCATATTAATATTCACTAAAATATTAGTTAACTAATATGTTTAAATTCCTCAGTTTTAATTTCTAGCACAACAAACACTGACAGATATAACCTACATAAAAAGAAGCTCTTTAGGTTCCTCAGTAATTTTGAACAGTATGAATGAGTCCGGAGAAATGCTAACCTAGAGGAACTCTTTAAACACATGTGCAAGAGCTTGCTATAATATTTATAGTATAATTGTTCATAATAGCAGAAAGCCTAGTAATAGTCCAAATGCATGTCAACAGTAGAATGAATAAATTGGGGGACAGGTTGAGTATTCAAAACCCAAAATGCTCCAAAGTCTAAATTTTTGAACACCAATATGACACTCAAAGGAAATGCTCATTAGCACATTTCAGATTTTGGTTTTTCAAATTAGGGGTGCTTAAATGGTAAGTATAATGTAAGTGTATCATTTCAGATTTTGATAAGTATTCCAAAATCTGAAATAATCTTCTGTCTGAAACTTCTGGTCACAAGCATTTTGGATAAGGGAATACTGTACCTGTGTATTCACTTGGTAATACAATAACCAGCTTCAGCATGGATTAAAAAAACAGAAAAACAAATTGAACAAGCCATAGAGTGATAGTGTGTTCAGCATTTTAAAACATATATTTTTATAAAGTTTCTATTTTTATTATAAAATATAAAAGTTTATATTTTATTGGTTATAATAGGTAAAACTAAAAACTATATTGTTGAAGGACACACATAATAAGTTTTTAAAGAAGCAAAGGAATTGTTAATGCAAAAGTTATGATAATGGTAACCTCAGAAGGGGAGGAGGAATGCTACTGGGAACTGGTTTCTAAGATACCAGTAATGATCTGTTTCCTAATTTCTGTGGGTACATAATGGGGGCCTCGCTGAATAAACTAATGTATTTTATATACTCTTTCACATATAGGATACATTTTAATATATGTAATTAATATTTGTTAAAATACACCAGAAGTTTAACATTGGTTGTATTTGGGTGATAGAATGATAAATAATTTCTGTATTACAATGAACATTTCTTTTTGTAAACAGAGAAAATAATAATTATATTTTTAAATTTTAAGATAGCAATCAAGGATGCAGTAGTTTTAACTTAAATGCCATAAGCGCTCCCAAAGTATAACCTAAAGTGGAAATGTTCTTGAAACCATCGGAGTTTTAAATAGTAAATGGTTGACTTGGTACTTTAGCTAGGCTACTGGTAACTAACAAAGTATCCCAAAAGTCATCTCTAAAGTCACTGTACATAGGGAAAATAGGAAATTGTAACTAAATGTATCTTTATTTATAAAATACTCACAAAATATCTTCTACATGTTGGCCACTTCTTTGTAAAATTTTGTAATGAATATTTTGTAAATAAAGGTACATTATTTAGACTGGGTGCAGTGGCTATACTCCTAGCAATGTGGGAAGCTGAAGTGGGAGGATCTCTTGAGCTTAGGAGTTCAAGACCAGCCTGAGCAAGAGTGAGACCCTATTTCTACTACAAACAGAAAAATTAACTGGATGTTGTGGCAGGTGCCTGTGGTCACAGCTGCTTGGGAGACTGAGGTAGAAGGATTGCTTGAACCCAGGATTTTGGGGTTGCTGTGAGCTAGGCTAAAGTATGGCACTCTGGCCTGAGCAATTCTTTCTCAAAAAGGAAAAAAAAGTACATTTAAGTACAATTTCCCATTTTCTCTATGTATGGCAATTTTAGGAGCAAATTTGTGGAATACCCTATAGTTTAAATTTTTGCTTGAAACATAGGAATAATAAGAATTATGCTTTTTTAAAATTAAGAAATAATAACTTTTATAGAGTGCTTACTTTATAGCAAGTACTATTCTAGTGGATTAACTCATTAAATCCCTATAACATTTTATGAGGATTATTATACTTACTCTGTAGGTGAGGAAATTGGCATAAAGAAGTTAAGCAAGTGACCCACAGGTTACTTAGTAATAAAAAATCAATCAAGCCACTCTATATCTAAATCTCTTGGCCTTAGGCATGTGGTAGATCAGTGGTTGTGCCACTTATTATTTCACTTTCAGAAAGATTACTTTTTTTTGAGACAGAGTCTCAGTTTGTTGCCCTTGGTAGAGTGCTATGGCATCACTCCAAGCAATCTCTAACTCTTGGTCTTAAGAAATCCTCTTGCCTCAGCCTCCGAGTAGCTGGGACTATAGGTGCCCACCACAACACAGGGCTATTTTTTTGTTGCAGTTGTCGTTGTTTAGCAGGCCAGGCCAGGTTCAAACCCACCTGCCTTGGTATATGTGACCGGTGCCCTACCCACTGAGCATGCCCTACTTTCTGAAATCTTGATAAGAGAATGTGAAGACTGACTGACATTTTGTATGTCCACATGAGTACCATATATTGACTAAAGCTAAAATGTAATTAAGGAAATTATTTCTAAATTCATAAGATAGGATGATAGCACAGAACATTGTCTAATGCAAGGCTAATGCTAATAACTACTACATAGGTTTTAACCTGATTATGCAACCAAAACTCCATTTGGCAATAAATACCTCTTCCACCAATTGCACTTAAAAGCCTCCATTTGATTAGTAAAGAATATACTCTGTTATTTCTTTGTCTATGGAGGAAACATAGAAGCAACTGCCAATACAGAATATCAAGAATTTGCAAGGGGCGGAGGCAAGATGGTGGTCTGTAGCCAGCTTTCCACAGAAGCTCCTATCCAGAGGGAGAGTAAAGGACAGAAGTTTAGCAAGAAAGCCGATGGTTCGGATCTGAGCCAAGAGAAGGTTGAAGAACGCACGTCAACCCTGCTGAAGTGAGCTGCAACCCCAAGTATACAAACAAAAGGAGAGAGGAGAGGACCTCACAGGAGTGGCAGTGTCCTAGGGCACAGAACAGCAGCCAGGGCAGGAACAATAGAGCTCACACCCCTGGGGATATTTTGAAAGGACACTCCCAGTCTCTCTGGGCAACCAGAGGAGGCTGGGCATCTTCTTTGGTAGCAGCCACTGGCGGAACAGATCTGGGATGGAAACAGGCCCCATGAATAAATGGTATGTCTGAGGCAGTACTGGCCTGGGTGGAGCGCGGGGACTAGAATATGCACATGCAGAGACTGCAGACTCCCAGGGCAGACTGACCCAGCGAACTGTTTCACTGAGTCTTAGGAACTGCAACTGAGACTGGGCAGTGGTATAGACAGGACAGTTACTCAAACAGCATCTCTGGGACAGAAACTACGAAGTTGTTCGGTTCTGTCAGCAACATCAATCAAGGGCAGGAGTGGAACTGAGTGAAACGCCCCAGCCTTCATTAAGCACCCAAGGTTGTTGGGCCTCACCTCACTCTGCCGGATAGTGGCAGTGAGTGGTGGCTTGACTGAGGAGACATAGATCTCCCTGTGACTCAGGCAGGCGCAAAACCCTGGAGCATCTGCTCATTGGATGGAACTGGGTCACAGCCCTGTGGGGTTACCAGTGACTGGGTGTGACAGAGGTGCAAGGCGGGGAAGGAGACATCAACCTCCCCAGACTAATTTATTTGCTGGGTGGGTCCTTCTGACCTCACAGAGCACTGGAGCAAGTCATACTCGAGCTGCCAGCAGACCATCCCTATGTAGTTGCTGGAGACCTTTTGAGCTCTCCCACCTGAGACTGGTGCTGACTGGGATAATTGATTAGGACCTCCTGAACTGGGCCAACCACTGGAGGACTATCCATAGTGGTACCCTGGGTGTGTGGTTGTGGAAAGGTTTGATTTTCCTTTTCCAAATGTTGCCGGTGGAGGGGGGAACAGGGTAACTTAATTAATGGTAATTCTTCACAGTTAAGACTTCAACCCAGAGTAACTGATTCACTAGGGTAAAACACAGATCAGTTGACAATAAGACAGAGCCACTTAGCCACACCATACCAAGAAGGTCCCCAGATTCTCAGGCCATAGCACTGTATGGGTCCTTGGCAAAGTTCCAGAGGAAAAGGTACAGACACCAGTCCCAGCTTTTGGGCAAAGGACTAGCCAATCAATACTCCTGGAGCCCCCAACCCAACTTCTCTTATCTGCTCATCTAGCCAAATGGTGTAAAATAATTGTGGGGCAGAATTAGCGGAAAAGCTCTGGTAATACGAATAACCAGAGTAGTTCAACACCCTCAAGGACAACTTGGCAGACACAACTGAAGATCCCATTCATAAACAGATGGCTGAGATGTCAGAAACCGAATTCAGAATTTGGATTGGAAATAAGATCAATAGAATAGAGGGAGAGTTGGAATTAGAAATTCAAGGAACATTTCAAAATTTGTCTCAAGAATTCAGGAATTCAAAGACAAAATTGCCAAAGGTTATGATACATTGAGACAAGAATTTGCAGCCCTCAAAGATCTGAGAAATAGAGCCTCGGTAACAGAATGGAGCAAGCAGAAGAAAGGATTTCTGACATCAGAGACAAAGCTTTCGAACACCCCCAAACTTTCAAAGAGGAAGAGAAATGGAGGGCAAAAACGGATCATTTTCTCAGAGAGCTCTGGGATAATTTGAAGAAAACCAATATTCGCCTTATAGGGATCCCTGAAAGCGACAAAGTGGCTTTGCAAGGCACAGAGTCTTGAAATTATGAAAGAGAACTTTCCAGACTTGCTAAGAGATTCCGAAATTCAGTTAGCAGTTTCAGAACCCCAGCACAACTCAACCTGAATAAGACATCCCCCAGACACATCATAATTAATTTCACTAAAGTTAATATGAAGGAGAAAATTCTGAAAGCTGCCAGATGTAAGAAAGCCATAACCTACAAGGAGAAGAATATTAGAATAACTGCAGATCTCGCTGCTCAAACCTTTCAAGCTAGAAGAGGATGGTCATCAACTTTTAATCTCCTAAAACAAAATAACTTTCAACCCAGGATCCTATATCCAGATAAATTCAGTTTCATTTATGATGGAGAAATTAAATACTTTAATGACATCCACATGTTGAAGAAATTTGGCACAACTAAAACAGCTCTCCAGGATCTTCTCAAACCTATGCTCCGTAATTGTAATCCTCTGTCACAAAAATAAACTCACTCAGAATCTTTTCATCAAATTCCAACTTCCACAGTGGTGAAAGGATTAAAAATGTCCACCGGACTTTCAAAAGGCTTATCAAGATTCTCAATTAATGTGATTGGCTTAAATTGTCCTCTAAAGAGGCACAGGTTGGCTGACTGGATACAAAAACTCAGGCCAGATGTCTGCTGCATACAAGAACCTCATCTTCCCTTAAAAGATAAATATAGACTCAAGGTGAAGAGATAGTATCGATATACCAGGCAAATGGAAAGCAGAAAAAAGCAGGTGTTGCAATCTTATTTGCAGATACAATAGGCTTTAAACCAACCAAAGTAAGGAAGGATAAGGATGAATACTTCATATTTGTTAAAGGTAATACTCAATATGAGATTTCAATTATTAATATTTATGCACTCAACCAGAATGCACCGCAATTTATAAGAGAAACTCAAAACACACATGAGCAACTTGATTTCCTCCAGCTCCATAGTAGTTGGAGATTTTAACACTCCTTTAGCAGTGTTGGATAGATCCTCTGATAAGAAGCTAAGCAAAGAAATTTTAGATTTAAATTTAACCATTCAACATTTGGATTTAACAGACATCTACGGAACATTTCACCCTAGCAAAACTGAATACACGTTCTTCTCATCAGCCCACGGAACACATTCCAAATCAATCACATCTTGGGTCACAATCTAACATTAGCAAATTTAAAAGAATAGAAAGTATTCCTTGCATCTTCTCAGGCCATCATAGAATAAAAGTTGAACTCAGTAACAACACAAATCTGCATACTCATACAAAAACATGGAAGCTAAATAACCCTATGCTGAATGATAGATAGGTCATAGACGAGATAAAGAAATTACCAAATTTTTGAAACAAAACGATAATGAAGACATGAATTATCAGAACCTCTGGGATACTGCAAAGGCAGTCCGAGAGGGAAACTGATAGCACTGCAAGCCTTCCTCAAAAGAATGAAAGAGAGTAAGTTAACAACTTAATGGGACATCTCAAGCAACTGGAAAAGGAAGGAAATTCCAATCCAAAACCCAGCAGAAGAAAAGAAATAAGCGAAATCAGAGCAGAATTAAATGAAATTGAAAACAAAAGAATCATACACCAGATAAATAAGTCAAAAAGTTGGTTTTTTTGAAAAGGTCAATAAGGCTTGGCACCTGTAGCTCAATGGGATAAGGCGCCAGCCACGTACACCTGAGCTGGCAGGTTTGAATCCAGCCTGGGCCCACCAAACAACAATGCCGGCAGCAACCAAAAAATGGCTGGGTGTTGTAGCGGACGCCTGTAGTCCCAGGTACTTGGGAGGCAGAGGCAAGAGACTTGCTTGAGCCCAGGAATTGGAGGTTGCTGTGAGCTGCAGATGCCACAGCACTGTGTCCAGGGTGACAGCTTGAGGCTCTGTCTCAAAAAAAAAAAAAAAAGAAAAGGTCAATAAAATAGACAAACCTTTAGCTAACCTAACCAGGAAAAAAATAATAAAATCTCTTAACATAATTAGAAATGGTAATAATGAAATAACAGACTCCTCAGAAATTCAAAAAATCCTTAATGAATATTACAGGAAACTTTATTTTCAAAAATATGAAAATCTGAAAGAAATTGACCAATATTTGGAAGCACGCCACCTCCCCAAACTCACCTAGAATGAAGTGGAAATGTTGAACAGGCCTATATCATGAATAGCATCAACTATATAAAATCTCCCTAAAAAGAAAAGCCCGGGACCAGATGGCTTCACATCAGAATTCTACCAAACCTTTAAAGAGGAACTAGTACCTATATTACTCAGCCTTTTCCAAAATATAGAAAAAGAAGGAACACTACCCAACACATTCTACGAAGCAAACATCACCTTGATCCCTAAACCAAGAAAAGACGCAAAAAGAAAAGAAAATTATAGAGCAATATTGCTAATGAATATTGATGCAAAAATATTCAACAAGATCCTAACAAACAGAATCTAGCAACATATCAACAAATTATGCAACATGACCAAGTGGGTTTTATCCCAGGGTCTTGAGGCTGGTTCAATATATGTAAATCTATAAATATAATTAAGCACATAAACAAGTTAAAAAACAAAGACCATATGATTCTCTCAATTGATGCAGAAAAAGCTTTTGATAATATCCAGCATCCTTTCATGATCAGAACACTTAAGAAAAATGGAAAAGAAAGGACATTCTTTTTCTTTCTTTCTTTCTTTCTTTTTTTTTTTTTTTTTTTTGTAGAGACAGAGTCTCACTTTATCACCCTCAGTAGAGTGCTGTGGTGTCACAAAGCTCACAGCAACCTCCAACTCCTGGGCTTAGGTGATTCTCTTGCCTCAGCCTCCCGAGTAGCTGGGACTACAGGTGCCCGCCACAATGCCTGGCTGTTTTTCTGTTTTGCAGGTCAGCTAAGGCTGGGTTTGAACCTGCCACCTTGGGTATATGGAGCCAACACCCTACTCGATGAGCCACAGTTGCCAAGAAGGTACATTTCTTAAACTGATACAGTCCATCTACAGCAAACCCACAGCCAATATCGTATTGAATGGAGTTAAATTGAAATCATTTCCACTCAGATCAGGAACCAGGCAAGGTTGCCCATTGTCTCCACTGCTCTTTAACATTGTAATGGAAGTTTTAGCCATTGCAATTAGGAAGAAAAGGCAATCAAGGGTATTCATATAGGGTCAGAAGAGATCAAACTTTCACTCTTCACAGATAATACAATTATATACCTGGAAAACACCAAGGAATCTACTACAAAACTTTTAGAAGTGATCAAGGAATACAGCAGTGACTCAGGTTACAAAATCAACACTCATAAATCTGTAAGCTTTATATATACCAGCAATAGCCAAACTGAAAAAAAACAGAAAAGGACTCTATTCTGTTCACAGTAGTGCCAAAGAAGATGAAATATGTGGAAATTTGCCTAACGAAGGACATGAAAGATCTCTATAAAGAGAACTACGAAACTCTAAGTAAAGAAATAGCTGAAAATGTGAACAAATGGAAAAACATACCATACTCATGGCTGGGAATAATCAACATTGTTAAAATGTCCATACTACCCAAAGCAATATACAATTTTAATGCAATCCCTATTAAAGCTCCATTGTCATACTTTAAAGATGTTGAAAAAATAATACATCATTTTATATGGAATCAGAAAAAATCTCAAATAGCCAAGACATCACTCAGAAATAAAAATAAAGCAGGAGGAATTATGCTACCAAGCCTCATATTATAGTACAAATCAATAGTGATCAAAACAGCATGGTACCTGGCGGTGCCTGTGGCTCATCTAGTAGGGCGCCGGCCCCATATACCAAAGGTGGAGGGTTCAAAGGCCTCGGCCGAACTGCAAAACAGAAAAATAGCCAGGCATTGTGGCGGGCGCCTGTAGTCCCAGCTACTCTGGAGGCTGAGGCAAGAGAATCACCTAAGCCCAGGAGTTGGAGGTTGTTGTGAGCTGTGTGACACCACAGCACTCTACCGAGGGCAATAAAGTGAGACTGTTTCTAAAAAAAAAACCAGCATAGTACGGGCACAGAAACAGAGAGGTAGATGTATGGCCCAAGAGATGAGCCCAGCTACCTACTGTTATTTGATCTTTGACAATCCAATTAAAAAGGAAAAGATTCCCTATTTAACAAATGGTGGTGTGTGAACTGGCAGGCGACCTGCAGAAGACTGAAACTGGATCCACACCTTTCACCATTAACTAAGATAGACTCTCACTGGATTAAAGATTTAAACTTAAGACATGAAACTATAAAAATACTAGAAAAAGTGCAGGGAAAACTCTTGAAATCGGGATGGGTGAATATTTTATGAGGACTCCCTGGGCAATTGAAGCAGCCTCAAAAATACAATACTGGGACCTGATCAAACTAAAAAGCTTCTGCATAGCCAAGAACACAGTTAATAAAGCAAGCAGACAGCCCCCAGAATGGGAGAAGATATTTGCAGGTTATGCCTCAGACAAAGGTTTAATAACCAGAATCCACAGAGAACTCAAACGTATTAGCAAGAAAAGAATAAGTGATCCCATCTCAGGGTGGGTAAGGGACCTGGAGAGAAACTTCTCTGAAGAAGACAGGCCTACAGACACATGAAAAAATGCTCATCATCCTTAATCATCAGAGAAATGCAAATCAAAACTACTTTGAGATATCATCTAACCCCAGCAAGATTAGCCCACATCACAAAATCCCAAAACCAGATATGTTGGCATGGATGTGGAGAAAAGGGAACACTTCTACACTGCTGGTGGGAATGCAAACTAATACATTCTGTTTGGAAAGATATTTGGAGAATACTTAGAGATCTAAAAATAGATCTGCCATTTGATCCTAAATTCCTCTACTAGGTTTATATCCAGAAGACCAAAAATCACATTATAACAAAGATATTTGTATCAGAATGTTTATTGCAGCAAAAATCATAATTGCTAAGTCATGGAAGAAGTCCAAGTGCCCATCAACCCACAAGTGGATCAATAAATTGTGGTACATGTATACCATGGAATATTACGCAGCCTTAAGGAAAGATGGAGACTTTACCTCTTTCATGTTTACATGGGTAGAGATGGAACGTATTCTTCTTAGCATAGTATCTCAAAATTGGAAGAAAAAGTATCCAGTGTATTCAGCTCTACTA
>CAUYON010170224.1:0-15385 GCA_963573935.1 Arctocebus calabarensis
CTGTATTATACAAGTCCATCCCTTCACCCTGAATCTATTTTTATCCTTTAAGGTAAGGTGAGATTCTTGTATTCAGCATAAATCTGGTCTGAGTGTATGTATCCAGTCAGCCAGCCTGTGCCTTTTTAGAGGACAATTTAAACTGCTCACATTAATTGAGAGACTTGAAAAGCCAGGTTGTGTTTTGAGTGTCATCATTTTTAGATGTCCAGTGGACAATTCACCACTGTGGAAGCTGGTTTTTTTCCATAAAATTTCTGGATCAGTTTACTTTGGAGGTAGAGCATTGTCTGGCTGTTGTGGAGGATAGGTCTGAGAATATCCTGGGGAGCTGGTTTAGTTATGGCAAATTTCTTCAACATGTGTATGTCATTAAAGTATTTGATTTCTCCATCGCAAATGAAACTCAGTTTAGTTGGATAGCGGATCCTGGGATGGAAGTTGTTTTGTTTTAGGAGATTGAAGATTGATGACTATCTTCTTCTGGCTTGAAACATTTCAACTGAGAGATCTGCAGTTATTCTGATATTTCTCCCTTTGTAGGTGATGCTTTCTCAATGGGTCTAGGAGATGCTTTATTTGGATTGAGTTTTGCTGGGGTTCTGAAACAGCTATCCAAAGTTATATATCTCTTGCATTGTTTGGGAAATTCTCCTCCAAAATCTCTTTGAGTATAGCATCTGTACCTTTAGGATCATCCTCTTCTCTTTTGGAAATTCCTATAAGATGAATGTTTGATGTTTTGGAGTGATCCTACAACTCTCTCAGGGAATGATCAGTTTTTCCTTCCATTTGTCTACCTGTTTGAGTGTTTGGGAACGTTCAAAAGCATTGTCCTCAGTTTCAGTGATCCTTTCTTCTGCCTGGTCAACTCTATTACTCAGGGATTCTACTGTATTTTGGAGCTCCTCAACTAACTTTTTCGTTTCCTTGAGCTCTGCTATCTCTTTTCTCATTATGTCTACATCTTTGGTGACTTGGACTTTGAATTCATTATTTTCTTGAGACAACTTTCAAACTACTCTTTGGAATTCAATTTCTATCTTTTCTTCCATTCTATTTATCTTATTTGCAATCTACATTCTGAATTCAGTTTCTAACATTGCTACCGTTTGTCTATGTATGGCATCTTCAGTTGTATCTCCTTTGTCATTTCTTTGGGGGGGGTGTCAATCTCCTCTGGTTATTCATGTTGCCAGAGTTCTTCTATTGGGTCCGTGTCATGTTTATTTTCCACTGTTTGGTTATTAGAACCGATAGGGTAAGATTGAATTGGGGTTCCCAGGTAGTAGAGATAGCCCCTTACCAAAGCTCTAGGCTTTGTAATTGTGGCTTATCTCCTGCAACCTTACAAAAGCTCCTTTCTGAGTTTTGGCTGGAGACTCTGAGGATCTACTTGGTGAGATAGTGCAGGCTCTCTCTGTTTGATATAAGCCAACCTCTACCCTATCCTAAGATTAGATTACACTGTTAGATTTAAATGTTGACTATGAAGAGATACAAACAGCTGTGGCACCCAGTCCCCACCCTTCAGTTCTTTTCCACTACAGAATTTCGAAGGTTAACCTCAGAATATCCCTGAGTGGACAACCCCAGACATGAGTTCCAACCAAATTGTCTCTGGCAGTGCAAACCCTGCCCAACAGAGAGGGATTCAAGGACAATTCAAAGCAAAGGGATTCAAAGCACAATTGAAGCTAGGGATTCACACTCCCACCTGCCAGACTGAGTCCACACTATTGTCTGCTTCTCTGCTCACAGGCCCACCTGGAGCCAGGGGTAATGCCCCTCCTTCTCACTTACTGGTCTCAATCCACACAGAGGTAGCCTCTGCTTGCCAGACCAGTTGGATTTAGGCGGCTATGCCTTGCCTGCCAGTCTCAGTCCACTGCCTGGCAAACCTCTGTTTGTGGGCTCTGTTAGAGTCAGGGCACCACACTCTGCCCTCAGGTCTCAGTCCTCACCTGGTAAGCTTCTGTTCACCGGCACCAGTGGAGGCAGTAGAGCATGCCCTAGCCCTCAGGTCTTGGTTCACACTCAGTAAGCCACTGCTTGAGGGTTCTGTTGGAATCAGGAGACCATGCCCTAGTTCTCAGGTTGCAGTCCATGCTTATGGAGCCTCTGATCTCAGGCCCAGCAGAGTCCAGCCCTGTCTGCTAAACACGTTCCACACGGGACAACCACTCTCCTGCTGTGGGTGCTGTCAGAGCGAGGGGTTCTGCACCCCATCCTGCCAGACACATCCTGAACCGAGGGTCAACACTACCACTGGCCAGGCATAGTCATATCCAGGGGACTGCTCCTCCTCCTGCTGAGTGTCCCTTTCTTCCCATACCCTCTTTCTTACCTGTTAGCCACAGAGTCCATCCTGATGGTTGGCGGTCCACACTATGCCCAGGTCTCTCAGGACAAGACCAAACACTGTATGCTGTGTTGGGGACAGAACTTCAGACTGCCATGCGAGGGGGAAAGGGTGGCCTGGGAGTTTGCACTTGTGGGTAAAAATATCTGTTCAATTTTATGCCTAGCTGGGTGGTGTCTAGGTTGATAAGTGGGACCTCCCTGGAGAAAGAGACTCCCTGGAGTTTAGCAGCTAGCTCTCTCCAGCAAGGTAAAATGAGAGGTCTTTTGTTCCCTGCTCATTCACAGATAGCCTGTGTCAGGCCTCCTGTTTGGGGGAAGGGTCTCCCGTCCTCTAGTCAATAGGCTTTTTACCTGTAATTTGTTTTCTTGAATACTCTTCCTTGGAGTTGCAGCTTTCTGGGCTTCTTTCTTTGCTTAGCTGCCCATCGTTGGCTTCATAGAGTCTTGATTCCATCCAGCTTTCCTTCCTCTGCTCAGGAACCTCTGATGAGGGTTGCTACTAGTTGACCATCTTCCCATAATTTCTCCAGGAAGTTATTTCTTGAGATGGAATTTACTCTTGGTGAAGATGCTATGAACATTGTTGTAGTGATAACAAAGAATTTAGATAACTACATAAACTTAGTTGGTAAGGCAGAAGTAGAGTTTGAGAGGATTGATTCCACTTCTGAAAGTTCTACTGTGGGTAAGATGCTGTAAAAATAGTGCATGCTACAGAAAAATGTGCTGTAAAGAGAAGAGTCAATTGATATGGCAAACTTCACTGTCATCTTACCTTATGAAATTGCCAAAACCATCCCAGCCTTCAGCAACTGCCACCCTGATCACTCAGTAGCCATCAAGATGAAGGCAAGACCCTCCAACACCACTTGCTTAGAAGTAAAGTAGTGCTAGGGGCTTTCCAATGTGTATTTAGATTCTGTATTTGGGTTCTGCCAAGATTTTGCTTAGAAGGAATCTACCCTGAGCCAGCAATATTTTGAATAGTGTTTTGACTGAGATATTTTTGTGTGCATCAAAAAAGAATTACAACTTGCTGAAAGATCAGATGATCATTAGCATTTTTTACCAATAAAGTATTTTTAATTAAACTATTTATATTTTTTGACATAATGGTATTGCACACTTAATAGACAACAGTATGGTGTAAGCAACTTTAATATGCATTCAAAAATTTGTATGACTTACTTTATTTTGATATTTAATTCATGGCAATCCACATTATTTCAATTTTTAAAAATTGTGATATTTGCTTTATTGTGGTGGTCTGGAATCAAACCTCCTGTATCCCAGAGGTACGTTCATATTTCTTTGAACAAAATATAGGAAACTTTGAAATGGGCAGAATTTTTTTAACTGTATAGTAGAAGGTATCAAATTTACATTAGGAGACAACTCTTTGGTAATATTAAATAACAGGTATAAACATTTGTTGAAAAGTTGGGTTAGATTTTCTTTAAGGTCACTTTCACTCTTGTGAATTGCTAATCACCATAATCTTTGGCTGGACTAGTTTAGCTGATGATTCATAGGATAAGGATTGGGTCCAAGTATTTCCCTCACTCCTTTGTGATGGAGGTGTGAATAAAATAATAGTGACTGTTGTTCCTGGATTTCCAGGTTAAAAATTGAGAAGCCCTAAGATCACTGGTTGTCTGGAAAGCAAGTACATCTTCTCAGGTTGACTGTCTGTGTCTCACAGCCCTGAGCAGAAGGATGGTGAGCAGACAGCATGCAGTGGAGGGCTGAGGAATCATGAAGGTGAATAAGGGGGGTTGGAAACTGTGCACTATAAATACAAGGTTGCTGATATAGGGTCATACAGGTGAAATGGAAGACTGTGATGTTTGGAAAAAAGTGTAGTGAACTTAAAAGTAAAGTAGTGCTAAGTGCTTTCCAATTTGTAGTAGATTCTGTATTTGGGTTCTGCCAATGTTTTGCTTAGGAACTGTTTACCATGAGCCAGGCAACATTTTGAATAGGGTTTTGACTGAGGTATTTTGGTGTTCATCAAAAAAAGCAAGTTATTAGCAATTCAATGTTTTCTTTTTCTTTTTTTCTCTATGACCAAGGATATAAGGATAGGGTCTTCAACTCATTACTATTCCTCATTTCTAGGTCTTAGAGATGGTGACTGGAGTTTAGGAATATCTATTGCACATATTTATCAGTAATAAACAGTGGTTTTTACATTTTGACATATTTGTATGAAAGTGAAATAGTGAAATATCCTGCTTGGAATTAAAGTCACATGCAAGAGCCAAATGATCCATCTAGATTAGAGCCGGTAAGGAAAGCGTAAGTTAGATTTGGAGTGGCTGGTAGGACAGGAAAAGGCAAAAAGATGATTGTAAAGGATATGGCCAGGTAAGAAGGCAAAAAAGCCAGAGGCACTGTTAGGAGTGTGGATTCACAGAGCTGATGTGGCCTCACAATTCAAGGTGGGGAAAGCTGAATACTCAGCTCTGTCCCTGGCCTAGAGCTTACTGGATCCCAATAGGAGTCCATCTCTCTCTTTTCTTATGGGTTGCACTATTTCTCTTCCCTGCCTCCCCAAACCCTTATCCTCCCATATGTACAGTGGCCATTGCCAGAGATGTAGGAATGGTCACAGCATATTATCACTGGAGTCTGATTTTTAGAAGCAGTAGATAGATTTTTCTGGTTATCAGAAAATGGGCATAGGTAAAGGAGAATGAGCAGAGTTGTTGCTTCCAAGAGTGGCCTGTCTGAGGCGTTCATAGATAAGAAAGTTTGATAACACTCTTCTAAGACAGTAATAAGTAGTATTAAATAGAAGATTATGAGTTTTTAAAACCCTCAGTTTGATTTTTCAAATAAATGTTTTGTGAAACTTCAAAATATTTTCAGCTGTACCAGGTCATCTCTACCATAATTACAAAGTATGGTCATACTTCCTTTTCCTTTTTTTAAATTGATTTTTTATTTTTTTTTATTTATTCATTCAGGTTCATTGAGGCTATGAAGAATTAGGTTACATTGTTAGGTAAAGTCATCTTATAATTGTGTCCTGCCCCTTCTTCCTTCTAATATCCAGTTATTATGTCAGGAGCCTCCATTTGCCAGCTTGCTCGCAATTAGCCCATTTCAAAATGTTCTCAAATAATTTCATTAACCCACTTGGGCAAATCTGTTAACCTCCCCATGCTTCAATTTCTTCCTCTATAAAATAGAGAGTCTGAGCCGAACCTTGGCCCCAGATTTACCTGTTCTACCATGAAACTCCTCTAAGATTATTCATAGTAAGACTAGTTCTTCTCTTCTGGAGAGATCCTTTCTCTCCTCCCAGGATTTTGGTTAAATCCTGTGGATGATTAAGAAGAAAACCAGTTGTATCATTGGTGCATTTCTCAAATCTTACACTTGCACATAGTCAGGGTAAAACAGTATAAAGTACAGCTGCTTTAGTAGAGTAAGAAAAGTCAAAGCTGCACTGGTGGGCTTCCCCAGCCCAACTCAACAACCCCTCAGGCCACTCTGCTAAATTTAGAATGAAGATCATATCTTTAAAACATCCCTTCTTTAATAGTTTAGGAACAGTTTATTGACACAATCTCTTCTTTTCTGTGTCATCATTAAATCATTTCAATTTAGAGTAGCCACTGGCGTGGGTAATTAAAAGAGAAGAAATTTTATCAAACATTAGAAAAAAAGTCTCTGTATACTTAATATTCTAAAAAAGAAACAAAAAATGAAAGCTTATGATGTGTCAGGTGCTTTATAATATATCATCTTATATAATGTCTGCCACAAGTCTGTGACAAAACTATTGTCTTCCATGTTATAGCTGATGAAAATGCCTCCCCCTCCCAAAGGTGAAGTTATTTGGCTGAGGTTATAATGCTGTTAAGTGATGGATTTGTATGATGCTAAAGGCCACATTCTTTCCATTCCTCCCTTTCCATGTGTGGAGCCTTCAGGAAATGTATTGTGTGTCTCTAGTTTCTGTTGTAACTTATTATTATGATCCATTATTTCCATGAGCTGAGAAGTGAGTGGAGTAGAGCCAGTGAGCTTTGAGAAGCATTTCACAGAAAGTTGGGATCATTTGATTGACAAGTTGAAGGTGACAAGGCTGACAACACTTTAGAGACAGATAATAAGTCCTCACATTGCTTCTCAAACAGGGACATGGAAAAAGAGAAACTTTCACCAAGTCCCCTCATGTTGTGTGTCTAAGTGGGCTAATAGATACACTTCTCTCTTCTCTCCCTCCCCTGGCTCCCCTTTTTGTAGCCACACAAAGAAGAATACAATCAATTTTTAGTGTAAGCTTGGGAACTAGTCACAGCTTTACCACTGTCCTCATATTCAAAATCATTTAGCTATCACAACTTGTGAAATATCAAACATGGTAACCAAAATATGGAGGTGGTCTTTGATAACAAAGCTTAAAGCATAACATAGACTGTTTAATACCTGTGAACTAGGTTGAATTTAGATTGTGTACCAATGGTTGATAGCCTATGATCTTAAGTTTAGTAGCTTAAATAATTCATATTCATCAAGATAGTTACTAGTGCCTTTTCCCCTCTTCACCTGATGGAAAACATACTCTATTTAATTGGAAGGAAAAGCACTTACAATAACACTAAATCTTGGACATGTTGAAGAGCAAACAGTCACATTCCCATGTAGTGCAAAATCTTCATTTTATTCAGAACATGGCTGACATGTTTATAAGCTAAGTTTCTTTTCAAACCAGAGAATCCCACAGATGTCTCATCTGGGAGGACTTATGAGCTGTGTGACTTACTTTATTGTTATTGTTAATAATAAAATAAACTCTTCAATTTAGAAATCATTTCTTATCCTTTCATTGCTTTTTGCACATTTCCTTTGTAGATATAAAAGGATCCTTTGTATTTTAATAGTGTATTAATTCATTCCAATAAAAATAGCTAAAAAATAAAATTACAATAGGCATTGGGAGTACACCATGTCCTTGGAAAACACATTGATATTACTTCTATTAAAAGGACCAGAGAGACACAGACAAAGTTCTACAACCACTTTTCTAAATGTACAGAGATCATTATAGTACGGTTTCTTATTGCTGCTGCCATGTACATTTTCATATTTTATTTAGGAAATTGGATTCTTTAAATATGCACAGATTATTCCAAGTTGAATACATAGGAAGGCGAAGGAGAACTCTTAAGACTACATGAGCTATCTAAGAAAATGCAACTCATCACCTCCATGAATGGGCTGTTCCACAGGTTTGACTTTCCATATTATTTAATGCTTGGACATGTGTTTCCTTGACTCTGAGGGTCCAGTGGATGGGGATGGATGGAGATCTTTTTTCAGCTAATTTAGGCAGTGTTAAAGTGTGCCTTGGTCTCTTGCATTCTTTGCCTTCCCTGTCACTTGTCTTTTTAATACCTCCTTTGGGGGTCTCATATACCAGTAAGTTTGAGATTAGAAAGTCTTAGTAATTTTCATGTTGTGTTTATCCATACCTGTCCTAACACATTCTATTATTTAAAATCAAGTGATTTGTATTACCAGTGTAAATTGATGATTCTAAGATTCATGAGGTCAAGCATCTTATATAAATTTTTCCTCTTAATCTCTGTATTACCAATGTGAATGCTAAGTGTCTATTTGATAATTGAATGAAATAATGTTGTCTATTTCTGGATGGAAATACTAAAGCACAGGGGCTTAAGAGACTTCAAAGTTATATAGCAAGGAGATTGAAGACAAGGAACTAGATCTCATATCTTTTTGCTATTCTAATCTATTTTTGTTTTCCATCAGACTCTGCTCCTCCAAAAGAAAATTCTTCCCTTATAAAAATCTAACTATTAATAGTCAGAGTAATTTCTCCTAATTTATTTATCAAATAAGGAATTAGTCTGGCTTGGCTTCCTTAGCAAACGCTCTTAGAGATGAATTTGTGCAATTTTTGTAAGTCTTCATGTTAAAATAATTATTTTTTAGAATCTTTCAAGTTAGATACAGAGACTCTCACCACACCTATGAACATTGTGCATTTTATTCATTTAAGTCAACAGAAACACCTATGTCAGTAAAATATGATTCAATTTTATTGTAATAAGTGTGATCTACTTTACAAGCTTGGGGTGCAAATAAGGTTATGTGGTAGTCATTTAGTGTTGTTCACCAAATATTTCCAGCCTTCTGACTTTTGGCAGTGTGGTTGAGATTGCACTGTCTGGTTTTCTTATAGTAGGGTGGGATGATGCGACTTGATCTGGCCTTGGTGCTATGAACAGAGGGTGTATTCCATTTCCAGGCCAGAGCATTTTATATCTTGAGACCCTACAGAGGTCTCATTCTCTTCAGCATGGTGGACTAATAAATACTTAAGATGGTGGCTTCTTCTTCATCCTGGGTTCCTGAGTGATTAGAAGGAAGAGAGTCCCTTATTCACACACAGGTGTCATATAACATGGAAGAGAAAGAAGCGTTTATTGTTTTAAACTACAGAGATTTGGGGTTCTTCTTACTGTAACATAATTAGCCCATCCTGAGAGATATAGGTGATATCTCTTTTATTTTTCCAGCTAATCTTTAGAACCCTCAGATATCATTTGCCTCTTCTATCAATTTGTTAAAAAAAAATCCAGTGTTTGATTTTTGCCCCAAAATGTTAGAAAAATGACTGAAAAGTCCTATTGTCTACTATTGCCTTTTCTCCATCTCCGCCACATAGTATATGGTTTCTTGTCTACTAGAGTGATAATACCTTAACCAGTCCAGATCTCTGCATAGGTCTAAGTAGCGCCACATGCCAAGACATCAGCTGTTTAAATTTGCACTTACCCATTTAGCTGTTGCCCAAAGGAGTATACTTTGAAAGGTAACTAGACTACACTGTTCACTATACTGAAGCCATACCTCTCTCCTAAGTATGGGACTGTCGTGAGTCTCTCTGTCAGTAGACTGTAGAGTCATGATTAGAGTCATGATTCAGCAGGGAAATTCTAATAATCCTAGTTATTAAAAGAAATCAATGGCTTAAACTTTGTTCAGGGAGGTAGACACATACATACATAAGTCAAATACATTAACATGCTATGTCGTTATCACAGAGGCAGATAATCTTTGGAAAGGAGAATGGAGGGAAGATTTACAGAGGTGACAGTTGATGTGGGTGTCGAAGTATACAATTTTTTTTTCCTAGCAGAAGACTTGAGAAAAGGTACTATAGGAAGTGTTCTTGTAGACCAGAAAGTGTTCAGGAGACTTAGTGAATCTGGAGTGGAAAGAGCTGACAGGGATCTGATGGATGGGATAAACATCTGTTGGACGTATGATAAGTGAGAAATAACTGTAGGACATTATTTCAGAAAACCAAGTGGTAAATAAATTGATGTAAGATGGCAACTTAGATCAGCTACCATCCCAAGTACAACATCTTTGTGGGCAGGGTGCAAATTTCAAAACCTCTCATGTACCATATGTGACTTTTAGAATTGAGAGAGTTGGTATTGGAAAGAGACTCTCACAATACCTTTGAACATTTTATTCACTTAAATTAAGTCAACAGAAAAACTTATTTCAGTAAAATATAATCCAATTTATTACAAGAAGTGTGATCTACTTTACAAGCTTATTAGGCATTCACAATACTGACAAAGAAGTAATGATTTCTGCTGAGATCATTGCCTAAGACCATCCTTTTTTCCTTCATGATTCTATATGTGATGGTGATTGCAGAGTTAGAATTATAAGGAAAACCTAAGTGTAACTCAGCTTCCTCTTCACTTCCTTTGGAATGAAATGCCATCTCTTGTTCCTGTGTTTCAGATGCCACAGGAAACAACTCTATTTTGTGGTCAGAAAAGAGAGAGGGAGATTGAAACCAACACTTTACAGGAAGTCTCAGAAGCGGGTGCTTGAGATGTGCTTGCTACCCAGTATTATCCTTGCCACAGGATGCCACACAGTGGGGGAGGTTTTCTGAGAAATTTGTGGGTATCTTGTACATTCTCATTAATTAGGAAATTAGATTGTTGGCTATAAATTGGAGGGTAAGGAATGTTTTTATTTAAAGTTGAGGAAATGAAGCGTGGGAGGGTAGATGATGGTTAGGCTTTTTACACCAAATTGTGGTGGTTTACTTGTCTTTGCTTTGGGGGGGTCATATTAACTTCTGCACCAAAGCTGGTCCCGTCTCCTAAGGAAAGATCTCCTGTGTACGAGTGATTCTGTGTAATAGAAGTAACTGTTGATTATGAGTCTTTTTTGTCTTCCTCCAAATTATCCATCTGATTTTCTTGTTTAAAGTTCTCTCCTATTCCTTCTAGAAACAAAATCTAGTTGCTTCTGATCTCTAAACCAAGTTTCCCTAGGCTTACCTAGTTTGTGGATGATGCATTAAAATTAGTGTTATCATCTCTACTCACTAATGTAACTCTGGACCTCTAGCTCTGTTTTTAAGCAGTCCTTTCTGATTTTCCCCATTCAAGCTCACTTTGCTGTGGTCCAGATTCCAGGAAGTCAGGTGGGGAGTGCCTTCACAAGGAAAGTAAACTGGGTTCCACACAAACAAGGAGAATAGCTTTCTTGCTGTTCGCAGTTATCCTTTCTCTGCTGCACCCTGGAGTAACATTCCTTGTGCCTGCCAGCTTTATCTGCAGCTCTTCTTTCTAGGGGCCAGGTAGGAGGACCCACACCTGCAGTCATGAGCAGCCTGCTCTGACTGTTGCAGGCTCTTTCTGCATGTATACACAAAGCCATTTTATTATTGTTTTAGGAAGCTTCCCCAAACAATAAGAGTAAAAAATTCCAATAAAAACAAATAAAAGCCAGAGTTCTTCAGGTGTGGGTAAACCCCAATGGATTCCTGCACATCTAAGAGAGGTTACTTCGTGCAAATCTTCTTTTGAAACAGAACTAAAGAGGATGTGCTGAAATCCCCCCACCAGAATCCCACACATCATTGTCGCTAGATGAATGGGCTATCAGGGCTGACTGTTTCCACATTGTTTGCACAATGTCATCCAAGGTATTCATTTTATAAATGTTACATGTTTTATTAGAAAAATCTCTGTGCATCTGCTTAATTTCCAGGGATTTCACATCACTTTGGGGATGAAGTTTTAACAAGTCTTGTTCATCTTTCTATGATGGGAGACTAGGTACTGAACTTCTAAGTGATTAAAAAAAAAATCAAGCCTCAAATGCCTTTGGGAATAAATCATTAAAATCACAGTAAACTATTTTTCTTTTTTTGGTCAAGGGGACATAGAAATTTGCAGTTTCTAAAGAATTGGTAGAGTTTTCTTTTTTTCTCATAACATTAGGTGAATTAGGTTCAATTGAATAAGCATTCTTTTTTTTTATTAAATTATAGCTGTGTACATTAATGCAATTATGGGGTACAATATATACTGGTTTTATATACCATTTGAAATATTTTCATCAAACTGGTTAACATAGCCTTCACCACATTTTCTTAGTCATTGTGTTAAGACATTCATACTCTGCGCTTAGTAAACGTAACATGTACCCTTGTAAAATGCACCATAGTTGTGTTCCCACCAATTACCCTCCCTCCACTCATCCTCTCCTCTTCCCTTCCCTTCCTCTGCTCTTTCTCCTTGAATAAGAATTCATTTCATGTAAAGGAAGTAGATATGTCCCTGGAGTAAGGATGTTGCTTAGAATTCTCTAAGTAGAGAAAATTTTGTTTTATTTTTAAGCTATCTTTGCTGTGATATGGGGCCTTTTAAGTAATTTTTAAGATACTTGTCTTAAACATTCTGTTCCAATATTTTTTGGTCAAAACATGAAATTTACCTCTGTGATTCAAATATATAACAACATAAATGGAATACTATGAATCTGAGGCCCATTCTAGAAAGGAAGAGGAGAAAGGGAGTGTTTTTTTAAGTTGCATACATACGTGAAATTCAGAAATGTTGTGGAAGTAAGGAAACATAATAGATCCAAAACATTCATACAGTGCTGTGCATAGATTAGAAGGAATTTTCTTAGCACATAGTTTCCAAGGTAATAATTAGATAAGGTGAGAATATGTAGAATTTGACATTTGGGCTACCGTCTAAAAATTCCTTGTTATTGTAACTTATCTTATGTCTTGTTGTGCTGACCTAAAGTTCCTAGCTTATTTGATCAGCAAAGTGAGAGATTGTGAGCCTCGTAGACATCAGGTTACACTGCGTATTGTAACAACCAAGCACACATGTCCTTGCCACAAATCTTTGAGGTGCTATTGTAAAGAATTTCTGAGTGATAAAATAATACTGTTTAGAAACATTTTCTGTAGGTTTTGAGTCTGTTATGGAAACGGTTACATGAACTACAAAGAACCCTGTCTTAATAGTAACATGAAATTACTATGATGTGGAGTGTCATAGTCACCTTACTCTTCCTTCTTTCAGTATTTAAGAAGCACCTCTGCTTCAGACAGCCCAAGAGTCTAAAACATAACATAAAATTAGATCTAAACCTTCAAATAGCTAAATACAAAGTGTATCTACAACTCCAGGATGGGCCTTTTATAGACAACTGTTTTAATTTTATACTGAAACTAAAATGTTAATTTATTTCACTATTTTGAAGTCTTCTTTATATAACAATACATGGAATTTTAAACCCAGTTTTGCTTCTAAAAATTTTAGCTCAACATTGCTGAGTGAAATAGATTCCCTTCCTCTTCCAATTCTGTCTGCAGTAATGTAGAATCAGACTGTAAGTCTGCCCTCAAACCATAGTTATATACTTATTCAAACCACAGGGAACAAACAAACACAAAAGCTATAAGAAATTATAGAAAGCCTCTTAAAAACCTACTAGAACTGTTTACTTCCTTTCCAGGTCCTCCTTTTATAAAGGCCACCCATTCTAACTCTTTCTAAGTACACTATCTTTCCCTTCCATGCAATTAACAATCTCATCCTAGACATTATTTATGGTAGCCCCAATATCCTTCAACAGGGTGATGCTCATAAGATTTGCCCACTTGCTTCTAGAAATGGTAGAAATGTCCTAAACCCTGTTGGGTGACTGCTTTTTGGACTATCATATGACAAGATGTTGGAGCCTGGCATAGTTGTTTTAAGCATAAATAGGTCTAAGGTGAACCAAACTTTCATCTAAACTTCTGGGAAACTTAAATTCTAGGGGGAATTAGATAATTTTTTTTAATTTATAGTTATTCTTTAGTTTGGTGCTAATGTGTTTTAAAGAATATCCAGCCTCTATTTTTAGGAGTAATACAACCTAGGATTATAGAAAAAAGATGTTGACTTAAATTTGGATTTTCCTAAATTTAAACTATGTGATTATGATTGCGGAATTAAATGTTAAAGATAACAATGTTTAGATACCTGGGAATATACAAATGCATAATCCTATAAATGCATAAGGAAAACAAAAAGTACCCTTTTCTAGCATTTTTATTTGACCAATATTACCCATAAAACAAAACCAAAAAACAATTTTTTTTCCTTTCTACTTGATTTGAAGTAGTCCAGGAATTTTTGAAAGACAGAGCTTGCATTTTATTGATTTCAGCGTTCTCAACTGAGTCTAGTACAGGGATTAAACAAAGTAGCTGTTCCAAAGTTTTTTGTGAAATTGAATTAAGGTCCTGTATGATGACCAATACTTTTATGATTGGAAAGTAGGATAGCAAATCAAGTCACTTGAGATTTTATTCAGGATTTAGATATCACTAGGCTTTGCAGCCTGCATGAATGGTGGCCCTTAGGGGTTGTTCAGGACATGGTTTAGAAATGGAAAAAAACTCTTGTTTTTTATTTGGTTCATCTGTTTTTCAAAAATAAATTATCTTGCTATGCCCTATCATAATTAGTAAGCATTAAATTTAATTTGTCATTTCATATTTGATAGATATACACCTGCCTTACTATCTTCTATTTCTAGAATGAGCTTCCCAACATGCAAATCTGCTCATGTCATTCTGTTCTTCAGGGGCTTCTCATGACTTTAAGATATAGAGATTGTACCCATCAGCACTGTGGGTATGACTTTTTGATACTTATAATGAGTTACACCAAGCTTCATCTTTCATTACTCCCACTCCTACTTGTTCTCTGGCCATCCCAAAGCATCCACAGTTATTCACAAACTACATCTAGACCCTTGCATAGAAGGGGGAGAGAGATTCCTCAATGTGGGGGTAAAATTCCATGCAGGTTTCTCATTTCTCTGCTGGAGGTATTTTATTTATTTATTTATTTTTATTTAACTTTATTTTTTTTTTTTTGAGACAGAGTCTCACTGTGTTACCCTCGGTAGAGTACTGTGGCATCACAGCTCACAGCAACCTCAAACTCTTGGACTTAAGTGATTTTCTTGCCTCAGTCTCCCAAGTATCTGGGACTATAGGTGCCCACTACAACACCAGAGTATTAGTTGCAGTTGTCATTGTTTAGCACGGGCTAGGCTTGAACCTGCTAGCCTTGGTGTATGTGGCTGGCGCCCTACTCACTGAGCTATGTGTGCCAAGCCATGGAGGTATTTTTTGAAGGCAAACAATGATATACTATTTTGTGCCATCTTCCTGAGTGTTGGTCAGAGGCCTTTGTTAACTCCTTCTTCCCAACAGGTTGGCGGTTGACAGAACAGATAAACAATCTCCCCAAATGTGATGTGCCTTTGCTTTCCTCAGAAAAATCATGGAAAGGGAACTTGTAGAGTTCTAAGAGTGTTGTATGAATCTGTTTTATTTATTTTTTATTTTGCCTTGCTTCATTGATAGCCCTTACTCCTAATTTGGACAAGGGAAGCATCTATCTTTAGAAGGTGAGAGGAAGTCATGTTTCCTGTCCTTCTTCTAGGTATCCCTTATGAACATAAAATGTATGTTTAGGGGAAGGAGTTTACCCCATTGAGCCTTTTTTTTTTTTTTATTGAATCATAGTTGTGTACATTAGTTCAACCATGGGGTACAGTGTGGGGGCTTCACATGCAATCTGAGATATTTTATCAACCTGATTGACATACCATTCATGATATTTTCTCGTTTACTATA
>CAUYON010170226.1:0-43354 GCA_963573935.1 Arctocebus calabarensis
GGAACCAAAAAATGGCCGGGAGTTGTGGCGGGCGCCTGTGGTCCCAGCTACTTGGGAGGCAGAGGCAGGAGACTCGCTTGAGCCCAGGAATTGGAGGTTGCTATGAGCTGTAATGTCACAGCACTCTATCCAGGGTGACAGCTTGAGGCTCTGTCTCAAAAAAAAAAAAAAAGAATATTCTAGGTTGAGGGAACAGCCTTGTGGAAGGCACTGAGGAATGAGACTGCATGATAAATTGGGGAACTGGAAGTAGATCACTATGATTGAAGTGGAAGAGCCTGGTTGGTTAGCAGTGAAAGATGAAAATAGGGAGAAACATGTGGATGTGATTACAGCATATAAAGGTCTCATGGGCTCAACCTTGTCAAGTAAGCTTTGGGCCGCAGAAGTATAGAGAGACTTACCATTCTTTGAGATGGAAAAAATGATGAAATAACCAAGTGTGGGAGGGATAGAATTAGGAATTTTATAAATACCATATATAAATACCATATATGAGATATGGATATCCAAAGGGGTATAAACTGTGGGCTGTTAAATATATTGGTCTGGAGTTCACGTGGAGTCTGGGATATAAATATAACTTTAGAGTTCTCAGTAGGTAGTGACTATTCAAAGCCACAATATTAGATGAGAATGAGAGGGGATGGTAGAGAGAAATGGGAAAAAAGCCAGATAAGATCAGCTAGGATGAAAAAGTTAGTAGAAAAGAAGTTCAAAGACTGAGAGCTTGGGTGATCTCCACCAGATAGAGGCTAAGGAAATGAGAGGAAGAAAGAAAACGAAACTGAGACAGAGTGCAAACCAGAAAGGAAACCAAACCAGTATGGTAGCTTGAAATCTAAGTGAATAAAAGTGTTAGAAAGAGGAAAAAGAGATCAATTATATCAAATGCTGTGACTGTCCGTGTGGAAGTTATCAATGCCAAAATGAAGTCACTTATATCTAACCCTAATAAAATGGAGTGAGGAGACCATTAGGACACGCCAGTCAAACATGCCTATCCCCCAAATACCACAGGTCTTTTTGTTCAAACTGAAGCTTGCTACATGAATCACACAGGACAGCTAGCCAAACAAGTTAGCTGCTTATGCAAGAATGTGTGCCCAACACGGTCTCCACTAAGGAACGTGTGTCAACTCCTGTGGTAAACCCCAGTAACCAATGTTCTCTTTGTTTCAAAGCAACTTATATGTACTTCTCTCTTCTGCCTTTAGATGCTTCCTCTTGCCTCAACTTCCCCAAATGTGCCTATGATCCATCTTACTTTTGTATCTGGCTTGCAGCTCCCTCCTCTTCCCAGATAAACTCTCCTTTTGGGGATCCAGTAACTCTCTTGTTATTTTAGGTTGACATCATGTAAGAGGAAGAATACATTGTCATGTGTTGTGTTTAGGAATGTGGACTCATGGGCGATCTTAAGAAAAGTAGATTTACTGACTTGGTGGTGGCAAAAACCCAATTAGGGTACACTAAAGAGAGCAAGGGAGAAGGAAATGTGGGGATTATGAGTAGAGACAAATAGTTTTTTGATGTAAAGAAAAAGAGAAAGGACAGTAGGTGAAGGGGTACGTGAGAATCAAAAGTGTTTTGCGGTTTTTTTGGGTTTTTTTTGGTTTTTTTTTTTAGAGGTAGAAAATATGTGACTTTGCATATTGATAAAAATAGTCCAGGAGGGAGGGGGAAATTAATGGTAGAAGGGCAGAGGGGAGAATTGTTGAAGTCATTTCTTTTATCAGACTGCACAGGGGATGTGATCTAATTTAAGTTAAAAGAACTAGTTTAAAAAAAAAAAGAAGAACTAAATCTGCCAAATAACAGCAGATAAACTTTAAGCTCAAGAAATTATGGAACTGGCCTCTCAAATACTAGATTCAAAGCTACTAAGAGAAGGCCAGCCCTGAGAAAAGGTGTGCTTCTGGAACAAGACCCTGCAATATGGCAAATCATAAATGCTCACCACTTGGTTGATGTTAATGGAGAACGGCCATTTTCTAGAGGGATCTAATCTTACCCATAGTTAACATGTATTGAAAACTTGTGTACTATTTAGACTGCTGAATTCTTCTGTACCTTAGCTTATTTCATCCCTACAACAAGCCTTAACCACATAGCATCATTACCCAATAGCAGATAAGTAAACTGAGCCTCATTTAAGATGTTGAACTCCTACACAAAGTCCCAACACTCACAAGTGGTCAGGAGGAGATTTGAATGCAGAGTGTCGGACTCTAGAAGCTGTGTTCTAGGCCCCTGTGCTATGAGAACCAGCTCTGAATGATTTAGCAGTTAAAGTCTGAATTGCTGGGGAGGGGAAAGGACAGACACAGCACAGATAGGATCCAGTTAGAGATGTCTCCATAGCAAGTTCTCTTCTCTTGGATAGATGGGGCACTTGGGCCAGATGACAGGAAAGATATGGAAACCATGAGACCTTAGGAATGCTGTCCAGAAGAAAGCTAGTGCTGATAACACCAAGTCAGCCCCACCAACTACTGTCTGAAAGGCATCGAAGCTGGAACATTATGGGGAAAAGTGTTCCAGTTGGAATCACCTAGGAAGTAGAGACAGGAAGATGTAGCCCCTGATCCAGGATGAAGAAGGTAGTTATCTGACTGTATCTTTATCCCTCAATGTTACCTAGAGTAGAATACATTTGCGCCCTAAGTCACACAGAGCCAAATCTACAGGCACCAGCCCCCTCGCTAAAGGAGCCCATCTTGGGGAAGGGGAGGCCCTGGACAGGGGTGAGTCATCCATGGAGGATGTTGCAAAGTTGCCCAGTTTCAAGGTTCACTCGCACTGCTCTGGCTGTGGGAATGGGACTGGAGGGCATTGCTCCTTTCAAGCAGGTAGGAGTCTATGACCCTGGAAGGAAGCCAGAAATCCCAGAACGCCTGGGCTAATACATGGTTCATTTCTCCGACAACCACAATGTAACAGATGGGCAGGGGCAGGAAATCTTTGCATGGGACTGAAAAGTTCTACAGGGGACACAGCGTCTCCTACACAAGCAGGGTGCTCAGTGGTCTATGTGTTAAGATCTTCCCTTGACTGCATATTTGTTGACTGACCTTGGGATAGTTACTTATCCTCTATAAGTCTAAATTTTCTCATCTGTCTCATAGATATAATAATAATGATCACATCATAAGGTTGTTTTGAGGACTAAGTGACAATGCATAAAAAGTATTTAAGCATAACAAATAGCATATAATAAGGGGCCAACAAATGTGATTCTTAAAATATTTGTGTAGAAGCACCAAAATGTTAGTTTGAGAGCAGAAGTAAAATATCATATTTCATAATAAGATAACTAAATTCTTTTTTGCATAATACCTAGAAAGGCTCTTTGGATCAAAAGGACCTGGCCCGGATGAGCTGAAATTATAGCATTTTTAAGATATTTGTCATGCTATGCTATGCTGTGCTGTGTTGTACTGAATTGTGAGCATTTCCGTGCTTCCCAGCTAGTGTGGTTCCAGACACAGCTGTTTGAACCAGAGTCAGAACTTAGAGAAGTGCAATCCTTATGGCCATCCATGTTCAGCACATGGGGAAGCGTGTTAACAGGAGAGGCGGAGGTGCCAGAGGTAGTGTGGGACTGTGAATGCTGCACAAGTAAGAGGTCAGATCTGGCCATGAGCAGGTGGAATGGAAATCTCCCAAGAGTCCTCCAAGGAAGTGGAAGAATTGGATAAATGGGTATCTAGCAGTAAGTAGTTGTTTGAGGAATCACATAAAAGAAGTTCAGGAAAGGTTATTTAAATTTTGAAGTACAAGGAAACCATAGTAGGCTCAAGGACTGTGAGGACTCAGACATAACTGGTATTTAGGCTGCAGTTATTCTTAGTTTGATTCCAAACTTAATCATGTTGGTGAATGATTGGCAAAAATGGTGGTGGGTCTTGAAGCACTTAATTATCTTTGTTTTCATTAAGGCATTGGGTTTTGCTGAAAGACAATGCAACAGGCAGATAACGGTTCCCCTGAAGTGTCCAAATTTGAAGCCCCAGAAACTGTGAATGTGTTTCCTTAAAATTACATGGCAAAAGAAGCTTTGCAGAGGCAATCCAGTCAGACATCTTTTTGGAAGGAAGTATGGAGAATCCTCGAAGAACTCAAATTAGACCTCCCATTTGATCCTGCAATACCATTACTAGACATCTACTCAGAAGAAAAAACATCCTTTTATCAGAAGGACATTTGCACTAGACTGTTTATTGCAGCTCAATTTACAATCTCCAAAATGTGGAAATGGCCTAAATGCCCACCAACCCAGGAATGGATTAACAAGCTGTGGTATTTGTATACCATGAAATACTGTTCAGACATTTAAAAAGATGAAGACTTTATATCTTTCGTATTAACCTGGATGGAGGTGGAACACATTCTTCTTAGTAAAGCATCATAAGAATGGAGAAGCAAGAATCCTATGTACTCAATTCTAGCATGAGGGCAGTAGATGAGCTAATACAAGGAGGGAGGAGGGGAATGAGCAAGTGGGGAGGGAGGGGGAGGAGGCACGTGGTGTGTGGCACAGCTCTTGGGGGTGGGACACAATTACAAGAGGGACTTTAACAAATGCTATCAGTGTAACCTAATTCTTTGTACCCTTAATGAATCACAAACAATTAAAAAAAAAAGCACCAATAAAAAAAGAGATTTTAAGATGAAGAGATGATCCTGGATTATCCAGATGAAGCCAATGTAATCACAAGGCTCCTTACAAGAGGGAAGTAGATGTGTCAGCCAGAGAGACAGGACGTAAAAATAGAAGCAGAGGTAGAGAGGAGAGAAGACGCTAGCCTGCTGGCTTTGAACACAGAGGAAGGCACCGTGAACCAAAGAACGAAGGCAGCCTCTTGAACCTGGAAAAAGCAAAGAAATGCATCTCCCCTGCATGCCCTGATTTGAGCCCAGTGAAACTGATTTTGAACTTCCGGCCTGTAGAAATGTAAAATAATAAATTTGGCTTGTTTTAAGCCACTAAATTTGTGGTAGTTTGTTACAGCAGCCATAGCAAACTCAAACCAGAGGGTGAGGTTTGAGCATTTGAGCAAAGAGGGAAAATGAAGAAAAAGTGTGGTGTTTGTCCTCTGCCAGGCTTAATGGGCTGCCACCGGGTCCTGGGAAAGGAAGAGCTGTTGGTGGGGAAGAAGGAGCTATGGTTCTGCAGGAGACTCGAGGGGTGAGGGCAAAAACAGGCTCTGTACGACAACGCGTGAAGCCGCGCAGAAGTGGAGAGCTAGCACTGACCCCAGGCCAAGCAATTTCTGTGCTAATAGTAGCTGTTCCAGACAGCCAGAAACTTCAGCTTTCATGTTGTCTAGGGAAGCAGGGGCTTTCCTTAGAACCAGCAGTGTTGGGCTTGTTTGGAAAAATGTTAGATATCCCTGAAGACTCCCTGAAAGACTAGAGGGACGAAACACCACGTTTCGCTTTTTGAGAAGGATGGCTTATGAGTAGGGAAAAACAGTTCAAACTATTGTTTCTGTTACTTCATTTATAGGGCCTAGAGAAACTTTGATTGCAGAAGGTTTTAATATCAGTCTTAAGAATCCTGCTGCATATTGCCAAATTGCTTCTAAGATTTATTTACCATGTTCCCAGGGAGAGGCACCTGCAGCAGGCCTCTTAGAGGTTATTATTGAAACCACAAATTAAAAGTGTAAGGATACATTCTGACCACAAGGTGGCCCCATTCCCATGGACCGGAGAATTTGTTTAATGCCCTCAATGCCCCAGGGACTTGCACACATCCTAATGGTTTGCCAGAACAGTGGTTGCCAGCCCTGGCTTGGGCTCTGAGTATTATTTTTGTTTGTTTGTTTGTTTGTTTTACAGGGTTTTGTTAGTGTAGGGGCTCTTTTTTTTTAAACTCTCCTTTTTACTTACGTACTTAGTCATGAACCAGGGCCTTCTCAATGAAGTCATATTGTTCCATGTTACCTGCTAAGTTTGAGAGGTGAAAGAGAAAAACATTGAAATCCTCCTTTTTCAAATATTTAATGTTTTTCGTTTTTTGAGAAGGATGAGAGGGTAGACTATATAAGGATTTAATTTTTTTTCACTTTAATTTTGTCAGCCACAATACATTCATTCACTTCATCCAATAAACATCTCTTGAGGCCCTATTCTGAGCAAAAATACATTTACTAGGCAGTGTGGTGGTTATATAATTTTTGTTTTAATAACATACAGATCTAATTGTCAGAAACCTTAAGATCTCATGGAAGAAAAGAGATATGTAAATTATTAAATATGACATATGGAGACTAAACTGCATAAAGTAAACTGCCTTCAATCTTCTTACATTCCACCATCAGACATTCTTTATTTTCATACTTGATACATTGCCACTTCCTTTCACTAACATTTATAATATCATTACACTAGGAAAATGTGTTTGACTTTCCAACAACTGACAAAGTGAAATTTTGAAACATTGCCATTTCAAATTCAGCTTTCATATTTTCAGACATAAAAGAAATGAAAAGTATCCATAAAATTGATCTGAAACATTAGAAAGTTCAGGAAATGGGGAACAACTGAAAATTTTACTATGTTCTCTTAATGACTATTGGAAAATAAAATGGAAATAAAGTAAAGCAATTGTAGCAGGAAAATATTTTTAAAATACTGACAATATTTAAAAAATGCTGATATGTCCTCCCTGTTACCTGGCGGTTCTAACCACTGTTTGGGCAGCAGGTTTTGTTTTGTTTGTTTCCTCAGGGCTGAGATTTGTGGTAACAGTCCCATTCATTACATTCTGTTACCATTGGTTAGAAGCCATTTCCCTTTATTTTTTCCCTTTCATTTTTATTCTCCACTTCCTTTCTCTTCCCTTCAATAAACACTTGACTTTATACCAGTATGAAACCAGCTTCTGGCTAAAGACCTGAGACACTTTTTTTTTCCTTTTCTTCTCTGTAAGCATTTGCCTGCTTGATCTTCACTGCTTTTAAACGTGAAGTATTTTATTACCTATTTTATGGTTTGGAGTTTTATCTGATTTCCAGTCTTGCCCAAAATAGCTTTCGTGCTTTTGGTTCTCTTTTTGCTCATTGCTTTTGGAGAATTTCCAGAAAAAGTCTGAAATGCCAACTCTATGCCACGGTTTTGAAATAAGATATCTCTGTCTTGAATTTGGACATTTTTTTGCCCTTCTTTTTAATTTATTTTTTCTTCTTGCAATTTAAATTTTTCTTCCTTGTAACTTCATCTGTGCATACAGTTTCACCTAAAGGAAAGACTAAATTATAATCCTTCCCTTGCTTTTCTCCTGTGATTATTCTCTTTTTTGCCTATTGTCAGCTTCACACAGCTATTTCCGAGATATTATTGCTCTATACTTTTAGGTCAGTGGCATCAGAGTTCTCCCAGCTAATCTGGCTGAAAATTCTGAAATCATATTTGATGCCTCTTTCTGTACATACTGTATTCAAAATATCTCCTTCATCATTTTCTCTTTTTTACTTCCATTGATTACACCATAGGTTGGACTCCACACCTGAATACCTTCCACTGTTATTCTTGGCCATCTTATCCAATTAGCCTGGTTACTGTACCAGATAACTTTGATCTGTTGCTCCCATCCTCAAAATCCTCTCTGATTCATCAGCGCAAATAACATAATCTTTTTAACCTTCCATAAACTGACAGCCAAACTTTCTACTGGTATAAAATTATTTGTTATTTTCTAAAAATACTCTTCTTCATTCCTTGATTCCATAATTTTGTTCACCTTTGGTTCTTTTCCTGGTAAATTTATTTCTTCATCTCTATGTCCTGATATCATGGCTAGTTTTCAGAGTTTGGGTTTGTGAGAATTATATTTAATTTTATTGATAAATTGTATGTAATTATAAGGTACAGAGTGGTATTATGATATATGTATACAATGTGAAATAATTGAATCATGCTAATTTAGGGTTCTTCTCAATGAAAGACATTCAAAATATCCACTTGCAAATTGCTTCCTTCCTCACACTCTTATCATTCTTTATCTCATTTGTTACAGACATCATTGCATGTCATATGTATATGTGCCTTCCAGAGTACCTTGTCATTTCCTGAAGCACAGAAGCCAGGCCGTTTAAGGCTTATATTAATCACACCACTAACATTCTTGCAGAATGGACACTCTTCCTTGATTTAAATTTAAATGTTATGCTAATAGATATTTGTAGTATATACTAGTGACTGTGTAATTTGACTTTCGGTAAGTATGTATTAAAATAATTTTGACGATTTTCGATACCTATTCAAAATATTTTAATACGTGACTGAATATATGAGATATGTATATCTCAAAGAATGTAAAACTGTTTGAAAAATATATACTGTATATAAAACCAATTTTATTTTTATGTAGTTTTACTTTCTTTCTTCCATGAAGGCTGCTATAGCAAAATACTGTAAATGTGGTAGCTTATACACAATGGAAGTTTACTTCTCACGCTTCTAGCAGCTGGGAAGTCCAAGATCAAGGAGTCAGCAGATTTGCTGTCTGGTAAGGACTGTCTTTGGGTTCATAGAAGGAACCTTTTTGCCCTGTCCCCACAGATGAAAGGTCTATTCATGACCTAATCACCTTCCAAAGGTTCCACTTTCTATTTACTAGAGCATCACACTGGTGATTAGGATTTCAACATATGAATTTTGAGGGACACAAATAATTCGACTACAGCACTATTTCATTTACATATATAACAATTTTGGTATTTTAAAGCAATAAATCTGTATTTGTTCAAGTATAATTTTGATTTTACTGATATAATATCTTTATTTATTTTAATTTAATTTTACAGTAAGTAAAAAGAGCCCTTAGATCTACCTTTCTGGGCTTTTTTTGAAAAATTTGTGAGGGAGAAGTTTTTGGTTATATTCTCAGACCCTTGGGGAAGTAGATCCACGCCCATTGGTGAAGGCAGTCTTCTTTACTCAGTCTATCAATTCATATGATAACCTTTTCTGGAAATGCTCACAGACAAACCCAGAGATAGTGCTTTAGCAGTTCTCTGGGCATTCATTAGCCCAGTCAAGTTAACACATAAAATTAACTGTTAGGATCACTGCCTGTAGCACAGTGGTTAAGGCGCCAGCTACATGCACCGAGGCTGGTGGGTTCGAGCCTGGCTCAGGCCAGCTAAACAACAATGACAACTGCAACAAGAAAATAGCTAGGGGCGGCGCCTTTGGCTCATCGAGTAGGGTGCCAGCCCCATATACCGAAGGTGGCGGGTTCAAACCCGGCCTTGGCTGAACTGCAAAACAAAAATAGTCAGGTGTTGTGGTGGGCACCTGTAGTCTCAGCTACTCCGGAGGCTGAGGCAAGAGAATAGCCTAAGCCCAGGAGTTGGAGGTTGCTGTGAGTTGTGTGACTCCACAGCACTCTACTGAGGGTGATAAAGTGAGACTCTGTCTCTACAAAATGAAAAAAAAAAAAGAAAAGAAAAGAAAATGTTTGGCTCGGTGTCTGTGGCTCAACGGACTAAGGCACCAGCTACGTACACCTGGGCTGGTGGGTTCGAATCCAGCCTGGGCCTGCCAAACAACAATAGTGGATGCAACCTAAAAACGGCCGGGTGTTGTGTCGAGCACCTATAGTCCCAGCTACTTGGGAGGCTGAGGCAAGAGACTTGCTTGAGCCCAGGAATTGGAGGTTGCTGTGAGGTGTGATGCCACAGCACTCTATCCAAGGTGACAGCTTGAGACTCTGTCTCAAAAAAAAAGAAAGAAAGAAAATAGCCAGGGCATTGTGGCGGGTGCCTGTAGTCCCAGCTATTTGGGAGGCTGAGGCTAGAGAATCACTTGTGCCCAAGAGTTTGAAGTTGCTGTGAGCTGTGATGCCACAGTACTGTACTGAAGGTGACATAGTAAGACTCTGTCTTGAAAAAAAATAAAAAAATTAACTGTCAGAAGCCCACCTCTTGTCAACTCAGCAACTATATATATGCCTCTCCTTAATCTATATTTAGACTCCAAATAAAGACCATGACAAGGTCATACTTTTACCTAACATGATTCTACTATCCTGAGTACAAATGAAAACACATTAGTTAAATCAATCCCTTCTCCAGAAGAGGAGGAAAAGCCCTTTAGTGATTTCTCACCTCTCTTGATGTCCCATAACTTAAATAGTATGAGGAAAAATTAATAATGCTTTAAGCTGATATTACATCAAAGCATCTTGTTTACGTAATGAGGGAATGAAAGAAGAAAGGAAACAATAACACTTGCTTTAAAAAAGTACAGCAATCTTTAAAAGTACAAGCAATCATTGACTGCTTCCCTGCATTGAACGCCTCCCTAAGTTGCCCTAATTTTCATAGACTGGACATGCACCACATGTATGTATCAGACAGTAAGCCTAGTTCTTTATGTTGACCACCTCTGCATGTTGGCCAGTTTGCTATGGTCCCCTGGGTGGTCAGCGTACAGAGGTTCTGCTGTATTCTACTTACACTGTGTAGTAGTAGCCCAGTTTCCCCAGGGTAGTCTGGATCAGTCCCCCCAGCCAACACCTGTCTTTGATGTAAATTCATAAACATGAGGAGCCTAAAATGGCTGGCTAACAGTCTTAACTTCTAGTTAAGTGGAATCACTGTTGAGTCTCCCAGTAGAAGCATTTCCTATAAATTCGTAGGAACAGGACACAAAAAACTTACCAGTGGGTTACAAGGGGTGATCTGGGTGGTGCCACTCTCATTAATTCCTGGACACATGAAGCCTGGCTATCAGAGAAACAGTACCACATATCAGACACCAATTCATAATATATACAGCCTTCTGTCGAAGCTTGCCCGAACCCTACATGGGATTGCTATCAAGCTGGCACTACAACTGAGTCTTCACTATGCCATTGCATCATTTTATCAAGCCAGTTGCTTCAGTAGGGTGGGAAGCATGGTAATATCAGTGAATACCATGAGTGTGGGCCCATTGCTGTTCTTCTTTTACTGTGAAGTGAGTTCTTTGATCAGGAGCAATGCTTTGCTGAATATCACAATGGTGGATAAGGCATTCTGTACATTCACAGCTGGTAATTATGATGAAACATTGTGTGCAGGGAAGGAAAAATCTGTATCCAGAGTAAATAAGTGTCTATTTCACTAAGGAAAAAATGCTGCTCCTTCCAATATGGAAGTGGTCCAATGTAATCAGCCTGATTACTCCTGGGAATGATCCCACACTGGGAGCTCAACACTCTACTACTGATAGAGTGAGCACTCAGCAGTGGCTATAGTCAGGTCAGCCTTGGTGAGTAGAAGCTCATCTTGGTGAACTTGTGCAAGTGTATATTTCTGTCATCATGGCTACTATGTTCATAAGCCCATTGGGCAATGATAGGAGTGACTGGGGAAAGAGCCCGATGGATAGCCACAGAATGAGTCATCCAAGGACTTGATTATTGAAATCTTCCTTTGCTAAGTTCACCCTTTGGTGAAAATTTATATAAGATACTAACATCTTCGGCGGCCCCTGTGGCTCAGTGAGAAGGGCGCTGGCCCCATATACCAAAGGTGGCGGGTTCAAACCTCAGCCTCAGCCAAACAGCAAAACAGAAAAATAGCCGGGCGTTGTGGGGGTCGCCTGTAGTCCCAGCTACTCGGGAGGCTGAGGCAAGAGAATCGCCTAAGCCCAGGAGTTGGAGGTTTCTATGAGCTGTGTGATGCCACGGCACTCTACCGAGGGTGATAAAGTGAGACTCTATCTCTCTAAAAAAAAAAAAAAAACAAAAAAAAAAACCAATATCTTCACATTTTTTGCCCATGCAGAGAGGTCTATCCATAATCTCTTCCCCAAATTTCTTTGCCACCAATTTTCCAGTCATGTTCCCTCCAATTTCCTGACTGTCTACCTAACCATTGGCTACAGCCTAGAAGATAATATGTATAATCCCAGGTCTGGCCAATTCTTCTTCTAAGAAATGTGCACAATCAAGTGCACTGTCTACAGTTCTAACCACTGGGAAGATGTCCTTTCACCACTGTCCTTTGTGGATGGGCCAGAAAAGGACTGGAGTGCAGCTGCTGTCCACTTTCAGACGGTGCCTGTGTATCATGAAGAACCATCCGTAAACCATGCTTGAGTGTTTCCTTCCTACGTCAACTGATGATAGGAAGAGGAACTCCTCACAGGACAACAGATGCTGGCAGAGAAAGAGCGTGCCATGTAGTAGAAGTGGGAACCATGGGCATTTCAACCACTTCTTTGTGTCACTTATGTCTTCAAAGACTGCTTGGGCTCAGTTGTACATACACCATTTTCATTGATTATGGAGTGTTGCTGTGTCTGCCCAACTTTATGGTTTGATGGATTGAACAACACCCAGTTCACAATGGACAACTCAAGTCACATGGCAACTTGGTGGCCCATGGTCAAGTGTTCAGTTCCTCCCAAGGTTTAGTACAGGCCAAGAGCTCCTTCTCAAAAAGAGAGCAGCTATCTGCAAAATCCTGGAGGCATGTGCTGTGATACCACAAGGGACTGCCAAAGGGTCCAAACAGCAGTTCTGGCACCACTGGATCTGCTGGATCCTATGTCCCAAGTGGCAGAGCAGCTTGTGTGGCAGCCTAGTCTCTGTTGCAGAGTCATTTCTTACCCTGGGTCCCACTCAAAACCAGCAATCTCTCAAGTTACTCAGTAAATGGGAATAACACACCCAAATGAGAATATGCCACTTCCAAAATCCAAAGAAGTCCATCCACTTGGCATTGTGCCTTTTGTTTTGGTTATGTGAAGAATCAGAGGCTACAATTTATCTTTTACTTTAGAATGGATAGCTTGACGTGCTCCACACTATGGTACTCCCAGCAATTTCACTGAGGTGGAAGGGCCATGAATTTTAGTCAGATCTATTTCCTACTCTCTGACAGGCAAACGTCCTATCAATAAGCCCAGAGTATGTTGCAGTTGTTACTTCTCACTCACTGGGTTTCATCAGTGTAATGTCAATCAGGTAATGGACTAGTGTGGTGTCTGTGAAAGTGATAGCTGATCAAGATCCCTGAGATTAAATTTTAAAGGTTGGAGAGTTGATATATCCATGAGATTGGACAGTGAGGTCTATTGCAAACTGCTTCTGAAACTGAAAGCAAACTGCTTCTGCTGGACCTTATGGACAGGGATGGAGAAAAGAAAGTCCTTTGCCAAATTAGTAGCTGCACACCAATTACTAGAGGATGTGCTAATTTGCTCAAGCAGTGAAACCACAACTAGTCCAACAGCTGCAATAGGAATCACCCCCTCGTTACACTTGTGAAAATTCACTGCCATTCTCCAAGATCTGTCTTCTGTACAGGTAAAATAGAATTGAATGGAAATGCCATGGGGATCATACCACCTTTTATCTCGTTGTTGGTGCCAATCTGTGCAATCCCTCTAGGAATGCAGTATTGTTTGTGATATACTATTTTCTTGGGTAGAGGGAGTTCTAATTGTTTCAATATGGCCTTTCCCACCATAATGACCCTCACCTTATAGATCAGGGAACCAACGTGGGTGTTATGTCAGTTGCCAAGTGTGTCTATGCTAATTACTGAATTCTGGAACTGGAAAAATAAACACAGGATTGTTTCAGGGACTCACTGACCCTATCGTGCAATGTACATCAGCTTAAACTACCTTTCCTGTGTCATAAGCCCCTGCTCTCACTGGTAAGTTGCAGTAATATTTGAGTTTTTTGGAATTAGTGTCTATTCACAGCCAGCATCCAATAGTCTCCAAAACATTGGATTATTTTTTTCTTAATACACAGTTAGCCTAGGTAAAGGCCGCAGGTCTCCTTGAGGGAAGGCTGGGAGAAAGATTAACAACATAAGTGTTTGTTAGTGTACTGAAGTCCTTCCTCCAAAGGACCCAGCTTCCCTTTCATGTAAGGGGTTCTGACTCTACAAATTGGCTCAAGTCTGGGAATTGATTGAGGGCTGTAGATCTCTGTTGTTATGACCTTAGTTGGATTTTTCTTCACTTGACCTAGAACTTTTCTGATTTATACAGACCAAGTAAGAATTCAGTAGGCTTTCCATCTCTTTCACTATTAGGACCATCATGATTAATCAGCTAATGCCACAGGTCTGCACAAGTCGTACTATTCTGACTACTGCTTTGACTCTGCTGTCTGTTATGGTGACCGCCCTCCCTTGCCTTTGGTGGTCAGGTGTTGGCCCTTGTGGCCTGCAACCCCAGGATTCTATTACTCCTATTGCATTTAGGCTTCCCAATTTGACTGCAGCTTCTCCTGTGAGGTCAGGCCTGCAGAGAAGAGAGATCACAGAGCTTTTCGTGGATGTTGGGGTTCCCCACACAAATTTATTTCTCACAGTATGAGTGAAAGCTATGCCTTGTGAAGCTTCTCAGTGTGCGTGAGTAGGTCTTAAATGACAAAGCCACTCAAACACGCCAATCTCCTTAGGCCTCTGAATCCCTTCCTCTAAACCCTGGTGTAGCCAGCATTTCTAATTCATTCACAATGGGTTGTCTTTTGACCCATGTTTCAGCCAATCAACCAATTTTTTTAATAGCCCTTTCTAATCCCCTGAGCTGCAACATTAAATGCAGAATCTCTGTGTAGTGAACCCAAATTTTCTTCTGCCTCTGCCATTTCCAAGATGGTAAGACCAACTTCACGAATTTGGCTTGATCCAACTTTATGTTCTGTTTAGCTCTTAGTTGACTGAAGGATACTCATCTGTGTTGGTGAAGGTAATCCTCTTTACTCAGTCCAGCAATTCAAATTCTAATTTATTTTAGAAACATCTTTATGGACCACTAAGAAACAACGTTTCACCAGGTATCTGAACATCCCTTATCCCAGGGAAGTTGATATGTACAATTAACTATCACACTACTATTTTGCCTTAATTTATTACCTACATTCTAAAATACATTTATTAATTATCTATAATAATCTTTTGATAAAAATCAAAATTCTGATCCAAATGATTGCTTCAGTAGATGTTGACCTACTTCATTATAAAGGTGAGTCAGGGAGTACCCATGGGATCACTTGTTTTGCGTTTGTATTTTACATGTCTGGTATCTTAGACTTTATGATTCAAACTCTAAATCCATTTTGAGCCCCGTGGGCTCTAGCACTAAGCATATTTATGACTGGCCTAACAGATGTAAAGATATCCGAACTGTTTCTCTGACTACTTGTGTTGAAACCTGTCACTTTCCTTTGAGGTTTTGTTAAATTTAACTCAGAGGAAAAAGAGGTGTGGTTGAATGGGGATCTCAGAAGTGGCAGAGACAGAGGAAAATTTGCATATGATGGATCCACACCATGCAAACTGTGTTGTTCAAAGGCCAACTGTGTATTACAATAATATACAGTAGCCTTTCCCTTTTTAAAAGAGAAATCATAGGTTATGCACAAAGTTTTTTTCTAACTTTTTTTCTGTTTAACAATATAATAATTTGAGATAATTCTACAGTAGATAATTCTACAGTAGAATAAGTAGATATAAATGTTTAAGGAAAGTATTAGAGAAAAATCTGATGCTATGTTCGGGCATTCCAAATAAAGTTGGAATCACTTATAGACTTCTTGGAAAATATGTCAATATGTCAAAATATGTCAACAAATGTTACTGCATGCAAAACAGTGGTTTATTAAAAACTGTATTAATTGGTAATTAGAAAGTAATGTTTTAATCATTTACACCTAAACTTGGTAATTTGTTGCATATATCCCCGTGTGTGTGTACACACTTGTGTGTGTGTGCTTTACTGGGCTTTTGTACATTTCATAAAATTGGTAGGAGTTTTGAGTGAATGAGAAATGTGTCAGTTATGCTTTTTCCTCATTGAAATAATGTAGTATACTCTCTAAGTTAGTGTTGTCACTTAGAATGTCTGATTTCCAAAAAGTAATTGATAATAGAGGAAGATATGTGTATTTTATTCCTTATCCTATTTACCAGAACAGATGACAATGTGATTTTACTACCAAACAGTAGATGGCACTATAAGCATATACTTATCAGTATACTTATCTACTTATATAAGTATACTTATATCAGTATACTTATATACTTATACTGATATAAGTATACTGATAAGTATATGCTTACGGTATATCTGATAAGAGGACAAACTACCATAAACTCCAACACATAATTTACGTTTAATACTTGATGTCTTTGGGCTTAATGCTGTTCAAAAAGGCACAGACCGTTGCCTGAGATATAGACATATATTTCTGATATATTCAGAATTTCTACTCAAAATTTATTTGAAATACTGTCAGTTACAACTTCTAAAGTTGCGTGTGTGTGTGTGTAGAAAAAGATGATGTTATTGATACTTCAATAACAAAGTATATGCTTTTACATTTTAATTCAGTATAATGAGTTAATAACTTCAGTGTTACATTATCCAGAATGCATTAAGCCACCCTTCTCTTATTTTTAACGATTTTGATACTTAAAAAAAGAAGTAGAACTACTGTCAAAATCAGAACTTTTTGGTCTTCCTTAACTTCATATCATCATTTATTTTTTACTTTGAATTTTAGGTAATGTCTTTTGAAAGTTACCAATGACCTCCATGTTGCTAAATACAATGTTCAACTCTCAGGCCTTATATTGTTTCACACAGCTAATTATTCTTTTCTCTTGAAAATATATATATTGTTTCTTTTTTCTTGGCTTGCAGGACAACACACCTCCCTGTTTTTTTTTTATTTTTCTACTTCTTTTCTCCAATCTTCTAATGCTGACTGTCCCAGAGAATAGTTCTTGGTCAACTTATTTTTCTTATCTACAATTAATTCCTGACTAGTACCACACAGGTTTATGGTTTTAAATGCAAGTAAATTCACCATATTTTTAGTGAAGTGCAAAAGATTCAATAGTATAAAAGGAATTAATGTATTAGTTTAAGGGTAACCTGATAGAGGAAGAGTACTGACTGCTAATCAAGTTAAATTTAAGTTCCTCAAATCATGGGTTGTGTTCTAGTGGGTTCTGTGGACCATCTCTGTGATGACGTTGCCTACATTTATATCTCTGGCCTATACCTCCACTCTGAATTCTAGACATATTCAACATCCTACTTGCCAAGTTGAGTATCCAAGATATCTATTTGGTTATCTAACACAAACTTCAAATAAAATGTGCCCAAATCCTTTTCTCACCACCAACCTCCTCCACTCCCACCTTATTCCATTTCAGGTTATGTCAATGCCCATCTTTTCTACTTCTCAGGTCAAAAACATTGAAAGCATTTTTGATTCCCTTATTTCCAACTTGTCAGGAACTCCTGTTGGCTACACCATCTTCATATACCCACAATCTGACCATTTCTTAGCTTTTCCCTTAACTAACATATCTCACTTGGATTATTGCAATGGCCTTCCAACTGGTCTCTCAGCCTCCATCCTGATTGCCTTACGATACATTATCAACAAACCAGCCAGGGTGGTCTTGTCAAACTGTAAGTCAGTTGGTAATACTCTTCTGCTCAAAACCCTAAAGTGACCACATTTCACACAGAAGGAAATTCAAAGTCCTCATAATACACTCTGAGGTCAAGCTTAATCTAGCCCTCATTACCTCCTTGAGTTCATTTTCTGCAACTCTCCTCTCTTACTCCCTCCAGTCATACCAGCCTCCTTTATTATTCCTCAAATTAGCAGGTATGCTCCTATCTCAAGGCCTTTTTATTAGGTGTTCCCTTTATCTGAGAGCCTCCCTCTTATAATTTACATGGATCACCTGCTCCCCTACTTCTTCTCTTCTCCTCTTGTATTGAGGGTGTATTGAGCTGCCTACATACAGTTTCAAACTTCCTGGTCAGCAAATCCCATGTCTATTATCCTGCTCTCTGTTTTTTCCCAAAAGACATATCATCTTTGATATAATGTATTTATTATTTATATATAAATACATTCATATGTAATAAATAAATTATATAATATACATAAAGTCATTATTTCCTACACTAAAATATAAGCTTTATGTGAGCAGATATGATTTTTATAATCACTTTTCTATCCGCACCAGTCACATTGTGAGTAATCAATAAGGATTTGTTAAATGATAAACAAACAAATGAATGAATTGTGGGAAGATAGTAAACTGTAATCTTCTCAGTGTCTAGAATCACTGAAGATCACTTAATGTTGATTTAGAAGCTCTCACACATACTTTTAAGAATGATTCACTGTTGTTATAATAGGATTTGCTTTTCCTTTTAAGCTGATTCACTAGAACAAGATTTCAAAATGTTATATAGTTGGCCTAGTTAAAAATATAACTCACACAATTTAAGGTAAAATAAAAAGATATCTAATATTTGAGAAATATTTCATAGATCAAATATCTAGATTAAGAAAGTAAATTAACATCATTCAAGCTACTGACATACATGTGATACTGTGAATCTTTCAGATATATATTATCATTTACTCTTTGCAACTCTTTAACGTAAGTATTGCCCCAATTTTACAGACTTGGTTGATTTGGCCTGGGGACACAAAAGTACTTGACACTGTCATATGCTATTTGATAACAAAGCTGGAATTCAAATCAAATTTTGATTCCTAAACTGATGGCTATTAATGACACTCACGACCCTCCTTCCGATTCTTTAAGGCAAATATATTTAAGTATTTTACAAAATGTATTTGTTGTACCAAGACCAAGCACAGATAAATGAAAACTTAGCCCAGTGATTTATGAACATTTATCGTTCAAAAGTGTCTCAACTTCTGGACTCACCTCCAATTCCAAACGTGGCTCACGATCAATTTGATTATTATTTGATTTTAATTTAGATAAAACTAGATCAAGAAGAAACACGGATTTTAGGCTACATACTTTACATCTAAGGAAATGAAGGCAGTGTTTTTCAAGAGTTTATTGAACTCTTTAATCCCTTCATGAAAAATGAAACAATGTGCTCTTTACAATAAAATCAGTGTAATTGGCACATAGTCTCGTTATTCTGACCATTTTAGGAACCAATTGAAATTTTGTTTTGATTCCTATAAAAAAATTAACCTGTATTCTATTGTAAATAGAAAAAAACATTTACATCTAAAGTAGATTCTTTTTCTGGTCCCACATTCTGAAAGATAATGGCCCAAAGGACAAAGCACTGGCAAAGATCATGTGTTGTTTTGAAAGGAAATTACATTCCATAACTCACACATCTGCTCCCCACACCTAGAACTCTAGAGATGGCCGAGAATCAGATAGATTCTCACACACATTTTGTGGCAATATCATCAAGGAAAGTGTTCTTCCCTTGGCACCTAAGCTGTAGCTCAGAGTCATAGAAAGTTCTTTCCTCTCTCATGCTCCAGTGTTAGTGGAGTGGTTTTTTAGGCCTGGGGATGTTCCACATCACTTTTATTTTGGGATCACATGTCTGAGCCAGCTGGTGAGTGTTAATGATCAGGCCACAGTGCTCAGGTCTGCACGTCCACTCTCCCCATTTCTGAACAAGGGAAACATCCTGGGATGTGGTTCTCACAACACGAAGGAGACACTAAAGCCTTGGGATAATCCTCAGTGGGAGACGAGCTATTTTTCAATTTGGCTCAGAGCCAAGTACCAAAAAACGTGAAACCATTGATTACATATAATTCTTTCTGTCCAAAAAGTAGAAATTACACAAACACACGGGAACAACTTAAGATATTTTTTTCCCACATTCTTTCTTTTCCCCAGATATATTGTTTAAATTTGAACAGTTCTACAACAGATCCCATGGGAATGACACTTCCCACATGAACAGCTTCCTTGCTTGTAAGAGATTCAATTTAATAATTCTCTGGCAGCCCCAGGGGCCAATTTAAGGTTACGTAATCCTAGAAGTCCTTATATGTCATCCTGTGGGGGAAGGAAATGAAGAGAATCATAAAACCCTAACCTCTATGAGTTGATGAAAGATTGTTTTCTGTGGCATTAAGTCTAGCATTGTCTTCATGCCATTCCTTCCTATGACAGCACAAAGCCCTGGTGATATTTAAAAAAAAAAAAAAGACATAAATGGCTGACCTAGGAACCCTTTCCAAATATGCAGTGGCACTCAGATCAACAATCGTACATTACGATTTACATTCTAGGAATTAAGCTGGTTGTGGAAGATTCAAAGGCGATTACATTCAGTCTTTGCCATGAACATTTACAGAAAGAATGGGCTTAAAAACCTGGTACTTCACAAGCCAAAAGCAGAAATCACACCTGGAACCAAGTAGATATTATCAATTACGTCACAATCTCTTTCAACACGATGATACTACTCTTGCTGTCCACTACCAATCTTGGAATGAGATAAACTAACGATTTCAACCCTGGACTACCGAAACATTGGAATGGAGTAGCAGTTTACCTACAACTGGGAAATAATTAATTTTATTATGTAACTCCTGTAAAACTCAAATTCTTTTGTATTCTAAACAGAAAAAAAAACATTGGGAGTATGGGTAAAATTGGAAGGTTTTCTATTTCTTTGCTAAATCTTCTCGTTTTAATTATTATATTAATACAACTCAGTAGAGCTCCCCCTGCCATATTTATAAAACCAAGAAAGTTCTGATTCTTTCAATTTGATGAACACTTTCTTTACCTCCATAAAATCTTGATAGCTATCTTTTGAACTACAGATTTCAATCTACAGCAAAGTCTCTTGGGCAATTTATTGAACATTGCTGTATTCCATGTTCTGCATCAAATGCTTTTCCATATATCATCCCTTTTTGTTAACCACTCTAAGAAAGCTAATATTGTTTTAGTTATTCTGGAGGAAGAACTGTTTAGAGCAGTGATTCTCAACTTTCCTAATGATGCTACCCTTTAATATAGTTCCTCATGTTGTGGTGACCCCCCAACCATAAAATTATTTTCATTGCTACTTCATAACTATAATTTTGCTACTGTTATGAATCGTCATGTAAATATCTGACATGCAGGATGTATTTAGGTGACCCCTGTGAAAGGGGTCATGACTCACAGGTTGAAAACCACTGGTTTGGAGGTTAATTAACTTGCCTAAGGTTACTCATTAACTAAATGCCAGAGCCAAAATTTGGGATCAAAATGTTGAACACCTTGGCCAAGTATTGCGAAGTAAATACATTTTGCTCAAATTTAAAAAATTCATCAAAAGTACAATTTCTACTTATACCTAATTGCTAATTGAGAATATCTTTGTGTTTTCTAGAGAAGGCTTGAATTTTAAAAAGATTTAATTCTTGAGAAAACAAGGTTTTATCAATGTAAGGTCAAAATTTTTTTCTCAAACAAGTGATTTGGGAATGAACTCTGGACAGTGAAAAAAATTGTGTAATTTTCTTAATCCTTTTTTTTCCTGGAAATCTACTTTTTTACTGACACAATTTCTGCCAAGACATTTCAAAGTACCATATATATAGAATATGTATATGCTGAATAAAACAGACAAGGAAAAGGAAGGTACAGTTGATCACCTCCTTAAGTTGACCCAATTTTTATAGACCAGATATTCACCACATGTATGTATTAATGCAGTAGGGCTAGTTCCTTATGTTGACCACTTCTACATGTTGATCAGTTCAGTACGTTCCCTGGGGTGGTCAACTTATAGAGGTTCTATTATATTTTAATACTGCTGTTTGGGGAGAAAATAGAAAACCATTTGTGCATATGTGTAGACTTAGATTAATATTGTTCAATTAGCCTTAAAACATGCTTTTTCTCTTGCTACGTCTTAGCCCTCTTTCTTCATTCTTTTTCCAATGCATAAATTGCTCTTAAGGAAAGCAATTTTTAGTAGAAATAGAGGTAAGAATTGACTTTTTATGCCGTACTATCCTACAAGAGCTAAAATTCTTAACACATGCAAATATTAGAAAGGCAGAAAGGATTTTAAAAAATCAATTTTGTGCTTGTATTGGGTTGTCATTGTTTTTTCTGCTTTTAATAACTCTCAAGGTTGGAATGAGAATGGCTAGAAACATGCTTACTCTGTGAAAGTTGATTTAGAATTTGGTTTGTAAAGTTGGTTCGTTTATTTGTATCTCCCTTGGTTTATCAACTCTTTTCACAGCTTCCATTACAGTTTTAGAAGGGAAAAGTCTCATTTTTGAGGTCCCATACCTATGAACACCTGTGTGATCTCAAGGTGCAGGAAAAGTGTATGTTTATTGTCATTTTATTGTCCTTTTAATATAGTTATGTGTTTTTTTCTAAGGAGACTCACCTGTGATATTTCAATTAAGTTAATAAAGTTCTTTCCTTTGGTGAAGCAGCTGCTACGTGGGCCAGGATTGCAATCATGTGGAAAGTACTGGTTCATGGGGGAAACACACACAGGAAGAGGAAAAAGAGTGTGTCTATGTGTGTGTTAGAGAGAGAGAAAAGATAAACACAAACGTACATGTAGAGTGGCCTTAAATTCCTGGTTTTAGTAGTTCTCTGAGGATGCTGATGCTGCTCTGACTTTTGTTTTTGACACGTAGCTCCTCATCTTTAATTCTGAAAACTAAACCAATAGCTTTCCAGAAAATATCATTTGTTGTCCTTATTTTTGCTTAGACTAACTCAGGTTGACTGTCTTAGTCTGTCTGGGGTGCTATAACAAAATACCACAAACTGCATAGCTTATGAAAAACAAATTTATATTTCATAGTTCTGGAAGCTGGGAAGTCCACCATGAAGGTGCCAGCAGATTTTTTATCTGGTGAAAATCTGCTTTCTTGTGTACAGATGGTATCTTCTTATTGTGTCCTCACATGGCAAAGTGGTGCATGAACAAGTTCTCTGGGACCTCTTTTATAAGGGCACTAATCCCATTCATGAAGGCCCCACCCTCTTGACCTAATCACCTTCCAAAGACCACCATCTCCTAAAATCATTGCTTTGGGAATTAGGATTTCAACATATGGATTTGGGGGGACATAAACATTCATCCATTGCAGAGTCTTTATACATACAGGGATATTTTTATACCAAGGGATGAGGGATAGCCAAAACTTCAAAGGTTCACACAGGATATTGCCCTGGCTGGCAATATGGTTTTCAGTGGCTGAACTTCAAATGACTTGGAGAGTCCATCATAATAAGTGTTCAATAAGAGGTAAAAGCTATGTGCTGTAGTTGGCCTGAAAAGTTCCAGTTTATACTACTTGTCCCTATCTCCTGACTGGCTTAGCATTTATTTCAGAGTTTTTTTTTTTTTTTTAATAATGAAGCATTATTATGATTATTTACTGCTGTGGAATCATCCAAGGTGAGTTTGACAGAGGTTCGCCTTTCATTTCTAGCTTTTGTAATGGTCTCTTCAGGTGCTGCGTGAGAGGTACATGATGGTGGCGAAATGGTCACAGTTACTACTCTTGCCAACTACTTAAAGGACCACCAGTTGTGCCATGGCCCATGCCCTAAGCCTGCAAAAGGCAGGAAGCTCTTAGCCCTCAGTAACCAGATTTCAGGTGACCTGTAGGAAATTATATGTTAGGTCTACATGAAATACATGCAGATGATTGTAGGTGGAACAGTCCTCACATAGGTCACAGATATGAAGTCTGAATAAATTTCCTATAATGGTTTTTGTCATTTAAAAATCTGCAACTATTTCTATTTTATTGTTTGGTAATGATTTTGTATTTTTCCATAAGCCACTTAAGGCAATGGTGAGTTTCAAAAGACAAAAGTTCAGACCCTTTGAAAAACCAAATATTTAATATCGAATTTTCAAGAAAACTCATAGAAAACATACAATTTGAAAAAAATGTTTGTTGACATTTACCATCACTGACTATATTAAACCTTAAAGACAAAATCTAGGAGAATCAGGATGTACTTGAAAATTGAATCACTGTTTTAGGAATAATGTGCCTAAAGGCAACCATTTTATAAATCCGGCTATAGTATATGCATTATCACACAAGCAGATCAGATAATTGTTTCTTAGCTGTTTTACTATGGTTTGGGTTCATAAATTTTGTTTTGTATGTTCAAAATTTAAGAGGTGCTAAAAACATTCTTTTTTTGTGAATGATTTCTTTATTGACAAATAAGAACAGAGCATAGAACATTCATATGAGAGAATTATAGATATTGTTGGAGAAACTAAACATTTTGTGTCTGCTGTACATTGTAATAACTTATAGTATATATGTATTTAAAATGCAATGCTTATTCTCTCAATTTCCTTCTATCAATGCTATTATTGACATGAAAATAAAACTACACATACTGAAAGAGCTTTAGAATTTAAGAATTTTAGCATTTTGATAATTCCCTAATTTAACAGTATTATGTGTTGAGTTCTTTACGTACTACATTTTGCCTGTCAGTAGGCAAGATATTAGGATAGAATTATTTTTTAAAGAAGTAAAAGATTGCATAAATGGTTACTTTTTTCCTAGTTCCAAAGTGTCTCTACATATACATGTATGTGCCACATAATATTGTTTCAGTCAAACTGCATATATAAAGGTGGTGTCATAAAGTCATAGTAAAGCTGAAAAATTCCTGTTACCTGGTGAGATGGTAGCCATGCTAATCTTGTAGCACAATGCATCACTCACGTGTTTGTGATAATGCTGGTGTAAACAAATCTACTGTGCTTCTAGTTACATAAAAGTATACCACAGATAATTATGTACAGTATATAATACTTGATAATAAATGACCATGTTACTGATGTATGTATTTAATTTTTAAGGATATTTTAGGGTATACTCCTCTTACTTATTAAAAAGAAAAATTGTCAAACAGCTTCAGGAAATTTCTTCAGAAAATATTCCAGAAGAAGGCATCATTATCACAGGAAACGACAGCTATATGCATGTTACTGCCCATGAAGATCTTCCAGAGAGACAAGATGCTGAAGTGGAAGATAGTGATACTGATAATCCTGATTCTGTAGAGGTCTAGAATAACATGCATATTTGTGTCTCAGTTTTTTTAACAAAAAATTTTCAAATATAAAAAAAAGTATAAAAAGAAGGATGCTTATAGAAAAAGGATATAAAGAAAAAATTTTGTATAGCTGTATGTTTGTGTTTTAACCTAAATGTTATTATGACAGAATCAAAAAGCTTAAAAATTAACAATTTGATAAAGTAAAAAAGTTACAGTAAGCTAAGATTAACTTCTTATTGAAGAAAAATTTAAAAGATAAATTTAGTGTAGTCAAAGTGTAAAGTGTTCATAATGTCTACAATAGTGTACAGCATCATCCTAGGCGTTTCCACCTATTCATTACTCAGTAACTGACTCACAGCAATTGTCAGTCCACAAGTTCTATTCATGGTAAGTGCCCTATATAGGTGTAACATTTTTTACTTTTTGTAATGTATTTTTACTATATCTTTTTTTGTGTTTAGATTTATTTAGATGCACAACACTTACCATTGTGTTATAACTGCCTACCGTATTCAGTATGGTAATAGGGTATACAGATTTGTAGCCTAGGAACAATAGGCTATCACATGTAGCCTAAGTATTTACGTGTAGTCTGCTGCTAGGGTTGTGTAAGTACTTTCTATGTGTTCACACAATGATGAAATTGCATAACAGTGCATTTCTCAGAATGTATCCTCATCATTAAGTGACACATGACTTTATGTGTGTGTTTGTGTTTAAAATAAGACTTTTAAATTATTAATTGGACCCTAATTATTTAGAAATCCAAAGAAACAAGCTAAGATAAAAAGAAGTGTGTTGGGCAATTTTCCTACTAATTTAGCCAAAGGAAATAGTGAAGGCCAACAATTAACATGTAATTTGTTCATTTCCTAAGTTCAACTGATAATTGCTCATATTTTTATTTTCTGTTGTTTATATAACATAGATTTGACACAAATGTATAAACATACATTGCTGAGGAAGAGTGCTGAGCATCTAACATCCAAACTTTCTATTACTCTTCCCCTTCTATGCAAGAATCAATGATGAACAAGATGTGGACTTAATCACCTCAATTTTTCATCTTCTACAAAAAAGAAGATAATCTGTCTAGATAGACAATCAATGGTTCATGGCTCTCTCTGCATTCCCTACTTAAATATCCCCACAAAGCTCCATTGAGATTGCTTGGATGCAAAGAGTTAAGCAGAAATATTTGCAAGTCAGAATATCATAGTGATGCAGTGGCTTAAAATCTCTCTTCCTCAATACCCAAGGGAAGTAGGAGAAAATAATAATAAGCTAAGCTAAGAATTCACCAAGGTACAGGGAATGATATTTGGGCAGAAATTTCAAATTTTGAAAATTTTTCTTATTTGATAATAGAAATCAGAGTTGGCATGGCCATCACCTTCTTTCCTGGAACCCATGTGCAAAAGCAGTACTGAGGACAGAAGAACAAATGATAAGATTCTAAGAAGTATCACTAATATCCTCCTTCAGTTGCAGAGAAGCTAGCTAAGGAGCTGAGAAGACAGTGTGAGGAAAGAGTTCATGAATACAAGTAAAATCAAGAGTAGAAACCTCTGCATCCCATCTGAAGACCTCAGCAGAGGCTCCATAGAATTGATCTGAGATGGGGCAAATGAGTCACAGTGTAAAGGAGTCACACCCTGATTGGATAGAAGTGTCTCTGATATAGTAAATTAATAGATCTTGGCAGAAAGACAAAACAGAATTTAGAACTTGATTAGGTATTTCATTCATTCCCCACTGGGTTCTCCCCCTTCTGTTCTCCACCCCTCAGACTATAGCAAATGTATAGAGTATCTGGTACTACAATTGCAGATACAAGGAGGGACGGTTAGTAGGGAAAAACAGTGTGAGATATCCGAGGAGAATATTTTTACTATTTCTCCCCAGAAAAATTTCAAAGCTAATCAATTAGGAAAATGTCTCCTGAGTGTAGAAACCTCTGGGATTGGCTTACACATCTGTTTCACATGAAAAAAATAACCAAAGGAAGAATATTGACATTAGTTCTCCATGTGTGTCAATAAAACATAGATATATTTTTCTAACCCCAAAGAGTATTGACACTCTTTCCCACAGTCACTTTGACTTTCCTGACATTTCATTCTAATCAAATTGTCATTAACATCTGTTTTAAGCCACAAGATGTTCCCACGGTAGCCAAAACTATGATGATTTTTTCATATGGAGAGTGTGCTGGAAACACATGAACCGAGAAAAACAATCTAACAACTTGAAAATGTTGGGGTTTAGGGGAAAACAACTTTTATCAATTAGAATAAACCTTATTTTGTGTAAAGGAAGTATATACTTCTCACATGTTCTTCTGCTGAAAGCTGTAAAGAAGAACAAATCAATAGCAGCAGACAATAACTAGCATCTTGGTCCTTTCTTTGCCTTTGCTATTATAATAGTTGCACTGGGGCTAAAACTCTGGGTACTTTCCAGCCCCATTAGTACAATTTTTTACCCATTTCCATCACCAAAAGAATAATTGAAAGTGGGAAGCTCTCACAGAACTGTCAATATGTTTTTTTTTATATCAGGTCCTTGACTAGTTTCCTGTGAATAAAAGTTCTCCTCATGCCCAACCAAATTTATATAGGAATTATGGCTTCTTTAAAAACTATACTGTGATTTCATACCCCAAATAAATGCACTCCGCAAAAGGCAAAGGAAGAATTGGTTCAATAAAAGAATTCTCTATCAGTGCTCTGAGATGCTGACTAATATTTTAGAAAATCTCAGAGCTGGGAAAGAACCTCAATGGCATGGACACCTTATTCTGGAGACTTATGTGTCACTTGCTTCTAGGCCTTTTTGGCCAAGATCAAGTGCAGGGACAGTATGTGTTTCAATGGCTACCATTGCTGGAGTCTTCACTCCCAGGTAAGTGATGGATAATCCAACTCTGAAAATTCATTTTAATGTCTGCTTTACTGACTCCATTTCTGGTACCAATATTTCATGGTTAGTTCCATAGGAAGCAGAATCTTAGAGAATACAGAGCAGGAAGTTCATTAGGACAAACTCTTGGGATCAATATCTATGGGTTAGAAAGAAAAGAAAGGAGACAAGATTAGGCAGAGGGAAAAGTTAGGCTACACCATTCTTTTGATAAAAGCCTAAACTGATCCTACGGGGAGTTCTGAAACTGGGATACTTCTTTGGAGTTGTCTCAACTGAGGACAAGCGGACAATGTTTATGCTTCTGAGTTGATCAGTCAGTTCATATGGGCTACCCTGGAAAGATATGAATGTGTAAGAGGTGGAACTCTTCAGCAGAGGCACCCTTCAAAAATCTGTTAGTAGTATTTCCATTACTGAGGGAAATAAATCAGTACTGAAAGCATGAAAGAAGTTTTAGACATAATCCATTTCAACTAGAAATGTGAGTATCTTCATTGTTTGGGCTGCTATCAGAATAAAATCATTAACTGAGTAGTTTTCAAAAGTCATTCATTTATTTCTCACCATACTGGAAATTGAGGAGTTCAAGATCAACTTGCTGAAAGAGTCAGTGTCTTGTGAGGGCTCACTTTCTCGTTCATAGAAGGTAGCTTCTTGCTGAGTTCTCATGTAGTAAAAGGATGAGATAGCTCTCTGGGACTCTTTTATAAAGGCATTATTCCTATTCATGAGAGCTCCACCCTCATGTCCTAATCACCTCCTAAAGTCTTTACCTACTATGCCATCACTTTAGGGAGAAGGGTTTTAATATATGAATTTTGGAGGAACATAGACATTCGATGGTGGGTGAAAGGGCATGTGGGGTGGCTGGGCTAACTCTAATTTTCTCTCTGCTTAAACTTGCTTCACTACCATGTGAAGTGTAGTGAAGTTCCCTCACACTGTCAATGGAAAAGAGCTCAAACTCCGTAAAATAATTTTAAGGGGTTAATTCTGATGTGAATATGTGTGATCATGGTCTGGAGAGCCATGCTCAAGAAACCTTGAGCAGGTGATCTCACTATGGTTGGATTAAGGTTTGATTTTATAAATTTCAAGGAGGCTGTAATTATGTGTAAAGTCATAGGTCAATATATGGAAGGTGTACATTGGTTTGGCCTAAAAAGGTAAGACATCTCAAAGTAGGGGATTACCTATGATAAGTGGGTTTAAAAATTCTTTGATTTGTAATTGGTTAAAGAAATGAAGCTTTGGGTGAAGGGCTCAACTACAACTTGGACCTTACCTAACAAATGCAAACAATGTAACCTAATCATTTGTACCCTCATATTAATATGAAATTAAAAAAACAAACAAAAGAAATGAAACTTTGTCTAAAGGCTTGGAATGTTTTAAATTAAGAGAAGAAATTCTGTTAATCAGAGACAAGCCACTGGACATATACCAGGCATGTGCTGAGACTCAAGTGATCTGTTAAGTAAATTGATGACATGTTGTTTGTGGTTTAACCTTTGTCTTACATGACCTTAAGTTTGCTAATGATTTTGTAATTTACTGATACAAAGAATAACTCCCAAACTGACAGGGGATAACTAAGTATGTCTGCCTTCCTTCTCATGCCTGGAAACTCAAGCTTTAAGATTATTATTGTTTCAGGGGGGCTCTTCTTGGTAAAGACAAGAGTCTATTCAGTCAGCTTGGGGGGCTTAAGCTTTTATTGTATTTCAGAGCAGTAACTGCCTCATGATGGCAAAGGGTGGTCTCCTGTTAAGGCATCTGTAAGGACTGCTTTAACTTACTTGCCAATGCACCTGGGTTTTTTACCTCCTGGAGAACATTTTAAAATATTTCAGTCTTGAGAAAGGCAGTAGGAACTTTTGAGTCTGACTTCTTCTTCCTCCACCTCTATGGTCATCTCACTTCCTTTTCAGTTGACAACATTCCCTCTGCCACACGTGCTGAGCACTCTTCACTATGAGGTGTAGCACAGGTCCATTGCTGAAGTCCACCAGACTTGCCTTGTGATTTGTAAATGCCATTTTAAAATAGGAATCCCCCTTTCCTTCTGCAAGACGTGCTCTTAAATCAAGACTCTCTCTACAGAGTAAACAATAAAAAAACCCTAATTTGACAATCAAAACTCATTAAGGAATTTATGCTGAACCCCTTGTTTTAAATCATGATAAAACTGTGACAAAGAATCACAGTTTAAATGAAATAAGCAGACTTGTGCTTCAAGTTTTCCAAGTATTATAGCTGCTGTGATAGCAGTGTTCCAAATTTCATGTGCATATTGGCATACTATATTTAAATTTTTTAATTTTAAATCTATCATCTCATTGCTGTTGTTGTATCCATTTCTATCCCCCACTCAAGTAGTAAAAATAGGTTTCTCTAGGCACTGCCCTCAAGCTACAATATACAACACATGAGCCAATTAAAGTGATGAATGGGATTTCTAAATCTATTCAGAAACAGATATCTTGAAAGCAGGGCTTTAATTTGCAAGAGGAAGGCTCTATTGACAGAAAAAAAGATAAGTGAATTTTGACATGTATGAGCCAGCTTGACCTGAAGTAGATTTAAAGAATACAGGGTATGAAATCAAGAGATAAATTACTCTCAGGGAAAGAGGTACAAGTTTTACCAGATGAAAGGAGAAAATGGAAGACCAGGCATAGTGGTTCATGCCTATAATCCTGGCACTCTGGGAGCCTGAGATTGTTATGAGCTATGACACCAGAGAACTCTACTGAGGATGAAAAAATGAGATTCTGTCTCAAAAAAAATAAATAAATAAAAGAAAGAAAGAAAGAAGAAAATGGAGGTGATATATTGAGAGTTTAAAACAAATTGGTCTAAGAAAAATCCTTCCCTACCCACTCTTTACATGAGACAATTGAAATACCAAATATGTTTGGAAGTAGTAAAGAGCAGATGCTAACCATTTTGTGGATTCTTGAAAGTAGCCTAGGTCCAGACTCACAGAGAAGTTTCACGTTGAACCCTGTACCTTAGAGGCAGATTGGCAATGACTGAGTGAGGAAACTAGACTGATGGGCTGAAGGGTGTCCTGACAGAGAAATGACAAGCTTGGAGAATAGACATTGTCAATTTTATCCAGCACCTAGTTTTTCTTTCTCCCTAGATATCAGAAAGAAACACTTCCCAGTCCTCTTGCAATTAGGTGAGCCATGTCCTAATTTGATTAATAAAATGAGATTGGAAGTGTCTTAACGGCTGGGTTGTTATAATAGAATACTGTGGACTGGCTGGCTTCAACAACAAACATTCATTTCTCACAGTTGTGGGTGTCTGGTGAAGGCCTTCCTGGTATGCAGATAGCCACCATTTTACTGTACCTTTACATGGTAGACAGGGAGAGAGTGCTAACTCTCTGGTCTCTTCTTACAAGGGCACTACTCTCATCATGTGGACCCCACCCTCATGACTTCACCTACATCTAATTAGCTTCCAAAGTCCTCAACTCCAAAAATCATCCCACTGGGGGTTAGGGTTTTAGTTTATAAATTTCAGTAGCAACTGAGAGCAAAACACAGCATTTAGTTCATAGCAAGAAGTTATTTCTCAATTTTGGAGCTGAGATTGTAATAAGATTCCACAGTAATTCTCTAGTCTTTTTCTTCCCCTGCCATAGTGACAGGAGGCCATAGGATGATATGGCTAAAAGGTGATTAATGCAACCTTCCTCACCATAGCCCAGGAGTGACTATGTAATAGAATCCTCCAAAAACCTCAATGAATGTGCAGGGTGAGTTAGAACAAAACTTCAATCACTGAGATTTAAGGACAGTATTCCCCTCCCGTACTCTCCCTTCTTCTCCTCTCCTTTCCTCTCCTCTCCTTTTCCCTTCCCTCCCCCCTCCACTCTTTTTCCCTCCCCTCCCTTTCCATCTCCTCTCTTTTCGTCTTCCCTCCTCTCCTTTTCATCTCTTCTTTTCTTCTAATTACAACATAGCCTCTCTCCTATCTTCCAAATAGCAGAAGACTGAAGGACCTTAAAGAAGCCTGAAGTTGGAATGAGTAGGACATAGAGTTCATGGACTTCATGAAAAGTGGCATTGGAGAAAGTATAGACTCAGCAGTACTCCTGGCCTCATGATAGCAATAAAATCCCCAGCTCTGAGCAGCAACACTATAGCTATGGCACAGATCCTCTTCTTATTGAATTCTGCAATATGTAAGTTTTCTGGAAATTTACATTTACTTTAAGGAAAGAGAGGAGAAAGGAAAATAAATAGGCAAATCTTGCATGAATGAATTTATATTCTAAGTTGATTACTTTGAGATCAGAAATGACGGTTCTCTGTGCCACCATCACTTTCCACTGCAGAGACGGTTGGTGGTCTGACCCAATATCTATTCTTTATCTTTCTGACCTTGATCTTATTCAGCACCACCAATGAAGTGGAAGTGGAAATCTGTAACTTCTGGGAAATTTTCCTAAAAGACAGCTGGTGTGTGCCCTCTGGCCTTTCTGTTACTCCCTCCTTCCTGCTGCTTAAGATGCAGATGTGATGCATTTGTAAGCTAGAGGGCAGGAGTTCAGAGATCTCTGAGACCCTGTGGCTGCAGGAAGCCACTGGTCATGGTTTGGACTGCACTTGGACCCTTGCTAAACATGAGAACATGAACTTGTGCATGTATGCTTCTGTAGTAGGGCTTCTGTTATATGGAGTTGACCCAATCCTAACTGGCACCCCTTCATGCTCTTGGTTGGCATGATGAGCAATTTTAATGCTCAGAAGTCATAGGAAATCAGTAGCAGAATTCTGTGTAGAAACCACATTCTGAAGCAGGATCTTAAAGATAGTGGTGGGGAGGGTTTTCTGCTCCTGTGCACTGGAAAAGATAAACTCTTTCCGACATACATTCCTTATATTTTATTATATTCTTACTAAAAAAGAAAAAAAATCACCTCTTGCAAACCAGTTGCTTCCATCCTGAGAAAGTGAGAGCTCCTTATATTAACACTCCATAGACAAAATTTTGGATTAAAAATGATTCTGTGGTATTAACTGATAGTTCAAACTGCAATCCAGAAAGCATGTTTGATGAAGTGTAAGCTGCCTATATGACATCAAGGCACTGAAAAATGTGCCATTCCCAAATGTTTGCCCTTTAGCAATATTTTTGAAATTTTGCATTATTTACCACAGGAAATACCCTTAGCTAATTCTTCTATATAGTTTGCTAGCCTGCAAGGCACAACCCTCATTACACTGAATCTTGTCTTCTCTTTCTCCATACTCTTATGACTATATTGGTAATAAAATTTCCTAACTCTAAACCAATCTACTGAAGTAGTAACCTGCCCTCAGTGGAGTCTTTATAAAGACTGAAGAGAAAGCTAAGAATCAGCTATTTTCTCCCATAATTTAGAGAGGCACTGAGAATGCTTTTGAACCTTATTTAAACACGCAGTCAATGACCAAATTAGAAATGACCAGAGGTGTTAATATTTTGTTCCCTCAGTAGTATAAGAGACTGAAATGCTTCGGTTTACTTATATTTCCTTAACTCCAATACATACACATTTATGTGATAGGTCAAAACATTTTAACCCATGAGTGTTCTTAACCTTTCTTTCACTTTTGCTGACCTAAGAGATACTCTGTCTGCCAAGTTTTTTCTCCTTCTCCCTCTGAAGAAGACTCTACCTTTCTGCATGGGTTTTTCTCTCTTTCTTATCTTTCCTTTTTTTTTTTTTTTTTGAGACAGAGTCTCACTTTTTCACCCTGGGTATTGTGCTGTGGTGTCATAGCTTAAGCAATCTCAAACTCTCGGGCTCAAGTGATCCTCCTGCCTTAGCCTCCCAAGTAGCTGTGACTACAGGCACCTCTACAGCCTCCTGATATATATATTTTTTAGAGACAGATTCTCAGTCTTGCTCTAAGCTAGTCTCAAAATTCTGAGCTCAGGTGATGTAAGCGGTGCTATAATCCTCCTGGAGTGCTAGGATTATAAGTGTGAACCGCTGCACTGGGCCTCCACATGAGTTTTTCTGAGCTTTGCAGAACCTGGAAGAACGTGATAGGAACATGGAATACAAGAAAGAAAGATGGAAGAGGGAGCATATGTATAAACTTCACAGTGTTTGTGAAATAAAGGTAAAGACATTGAGTTATTCTGAAATTACTTTTTGGTAGCTGCAGTGTGTAATTTTGAGCTATTGTTCTTTGGGCATAATAAGGTCATAAAGTTATACACTCACAACTTTTTAGAGAGGTCTCTCTAAATTTGACCCATGTTTCTTGACTACTGAAAATCCATAGATGAACACAAAACCTTCGTGACCACCCAGCTTCCAGGGATTCTGACATGGCCCTCAAGGGCATAGCAGAAAGTCACTGGGTAGCGACATTTTCCCACCAGCCAAGAAGATTTTGTCAAACTTTACTTTCTGTAGATTATCTTCTAAAATCAATAGAATACTTTTTAAAAGTATATGGATGTCTTATATCGAGTAGTAATGACCTTTCATGCCAAACAGTCAGGTGTGTCCCTCCCTAACTGTTACTTTGAATAGAGAATCCTCTTCTGAACCTGAAGTGAGAATTGTAGGGAGGATCATACCCAACAATCTGCAAGTCAAAGAGTAAACTATGTTCAACTCCAGGATGGAGCTGCATGGATAGTGGGGAAGTGGGAAGGAGAGATGAGTGATAGAGACAACACCAAAAGCTGTCAAGAGGGGATTTGGGTAGCAGTGAAACTTGGTTAGCAGTGATCACCAACAAAGGATAGTAAGATTCATAGATTCGGCAGGTCTCACCTGTGGTTTGCAGAAGAATTCTCAAGTCTGTAGGTACAACATCCAAATGCCTGAGCTTTTGCTAAATTGAAAACTGTTAAGTTTCTTCGTTTCTTAGAAAAATGCATTTGAATCATGTACCTACCTCATTCTTTGAAAGAATGTAAAACATATTTAAAGGATTTTATTACATTTCCCATAGCTAGTTAAATAATGGTGTTTATGATAAGAGTTTCTAAAACTTTAGGCACCAAAATAAAAGGCACATCTCAAAATTTAAAATAAAGACAGAGCCTTAATAATTTTTTTTTTCTATTCAATGTATTCTTCAGCAGTTTGGTTAGAAGATTGTTAAGAGGCAATATGGCACTGGCCCCTGGGGATCTGGTGATGAATAGGACCCTAACCTATTGTACAGAAATACTTTCAATGTGCAAATATTATTCTTTCTACAGTTACCTTTTCTATTAGTCAAATTAGCAATTTTCTTACATCTTATGCATATCCAGTTTCTTAACTTAGCACTAGAGGGAGCAATGCTGCAGAAGAAAAGCTATGGAAGTGTGAGCTTCATAATGGTTAGAGAAATATTAAAAATCACAATATTTCACAAAAATGGCTGAAAGGTGGTAAGACGTTTAATAGATGTTGAATGTGAGCAACTTCAGAAAAGCACCTTGTTTACTGCTTTGGGGATGCTGTTTTGGAAAGATGAATTCTTTTTGAGGGATTTTATCCTAAGACTGGGCTTGAAGTCTATACTTTAAATAGTATCCAAGAACCTATGGCACATCACTTTCAATGACTTTGCTGCCAAGTCTTGCCAATTAGCAAGGATAAGGCAAGAGTAAGTAGGTAAACAGTTTTGGGCCTTAAACAATATAATTTTGACTTGATTTCAATGAGCAGACCATTTAAAACTAAGCACTTTTAGAATGAATGATAATTATATAATGCAGAAAATGAACTACGATATTTCCTAGTAAGAACTTCTTATTGAAAATTTAAGAAATTTTGAATAAAAAACAAAGAATTATGGAAAAATTGCAACAATGACAGAAAAATAACAGGCACTTAGTGTATATTAAGTGCCTGTTCTTGTGATTTAAATACACTGTCATTTCTATTCAATATAAGGTAGACATTTACAACAATATTTCTAAATCTGGAAATAGGCTTAATATGATCCAAATGTTATACTAAAAATTGCTTGATCACCACACCATAATATATTTATATAATAAATATCAGAATTAATACAAAACATAGTTAACCTTATTCTTTGATTTAATACAAACACTTAAGTATGTGCCATCCAGGGAAAATATGCAGCTTTTGGTTTTTGGCATTTAGTTAAAAAGATTTATCTTTCATAAGTAAACAATATTCTATCTTATTGCCAAAGGAAAAAGACTAGGTCATATTGTTATTGACTTTTTTTTTTTTTGTAGAGACAGAGTCTCACTTTATCGCCCTCGGAAGAGTGCCGTGGTGTCACACAGCTCACAGCAACCTCCATCTCCTCCAATACCATGCCAGGCGCATGCCACAATTCCTGGCTATTTTTCTGTTTTGCAATTTGGCCGAGGCCAAGTTTAAACCTGCTACCTTCAGTATATGGGGCCAGTGCCCTACTTGATGAGCCACAGGTGCTGCCCTGTTATTGACTTTTAAAAGTGGAGGTTTTAATGTTAACCAATTTGAGCGGAGTCAATAAATAGAAAATTGTGTATTACTGTAAGTCACCGGTACCCTATAAAGTCTCTGTAACTCCTTCTACTGATTCAGGTGGTGTTGATGTTACCTTCTCTGTACAGTTGTTCAGTTCATAAACATGTTGTGGATGAGGAGATGGGATGCACCAGCCCAGACCCTCTCCAACTCCTCTGGCCTTACTGCCTGATGCATAGGACTTGCTAAGCTCAGAGCTGAGAGAAAAATGCTCTGAGCTCACCAAATAAGCACAAAGATTATATGCTGTTCTCCACTCGTGGAGTGTGAGAAATACTGGGTTTATAAAGTGGTGGGTTCTCATGGCAACCTGAAGGGAAAGAGCTGAGTGGTCACTTACTTGAGAATCCAGGTTCTAAAACTTTTGACTACCCACATCCCTAGCCCCACATTGGAGGAGGCGCTAGAGTTCTATATTTTGAAAGTGAGGGGATGGTGTTATAAAAATTGGGGAATGCCACTGACTTTTCATCTGGAGATTTGTAAAGGTGGGAACCCCACTGGTGAGGAGATCCACAGATGCAAGAGCTCTTCAGGGCCTGAGACTATCACAGTGTTTTTACCAGGATGAGAATGAGGGTCACTGTAGCCCCATCCCCAATTCCCAGATTCCAGAAAGCAAGTCCTCAGGATTCCATGTGAGAGAGCCAAGAGCTGAACAAAGGGACAGGAGCCACTCAGATCACTGTTCAGCAGAATGTGCATACATACTGATGTGTGCACCCTTGGGGAGGGGTCAGGAGCAGAAAAGCATTGGCTAAGAAAATCCGTATGATGCCTATATGGAGACCCCACATCAGTGGAGACATTTGACATCAGATGGAATCCTAGTGGGAACAGAGGATCTCTCCCTTCCCTTTAAAAGCACCTGACTATGATGGCAGCAACCACAGAAGCCTTGGAGGGGGACTAGGGTTAAAAGCCACTGGTTATCAGTTTTAATTTCTAATTGTGTTATGGTATGAAAATATGGGACTGCATAATATAAATTCTGTGGTATTTGTTGCTTTTTTGTTTGTCTAATAGGAAGTCAATTTTTTTTTTTGGAGACAGAGCCTCAAGCTGTCACCCTGGATAGAGTGCTGTGGCATCACAGCTCACAGCAACCTCCAATTCCTAGGCTCAAGTGAGTCTCCTACCTCTGCCTCCCAAGTAGCTGGGACTACAGGTGCCCTCCACAATGCCCGGCCATTTTTTGGTTCTAGCTGTCATTGTTGTTTGGCGGGCCCGGGCTGGATTCTAACCTGCAAGCAAGCTCAGATGTACGTGGCTGGTGCCTTAGCCCGTTGAGCCACAGGCACTGAGCCAGAAGTCAATTTTTATACAAACAGTCAGGTGTTGGGGTCCTGCCCCAGGAGCAGGGTCCACTAAGACCTGTGGTAAGTGATGGCAAACGACTGAAGAAATATAGAGTTAGAAATGATAGTAGAGAAAGAGACACAAGACATAGAGCAGAATTAAAAGTGGGAGCTCAGGGGTCCATTGCTCGTTTGTGGGATTCAGGCAATGGCCCAGAATGTTTGCTCCACTCTGCTTTTATTGAAGTCTATTTGCCCAGAGGATAAGATGAGGGAGGGAACAAAGATGCTAGCAGTTTCTCTGATTGATCATACCAGCTACTATTGTTATTATTATTAACCTTAAGGGTAGACTTCAGAAATCTGAAATCTGAGCCTTTTTGGGAGAGCCTCCTGTATGAGGTCACACACACAGATTTCTAGGGAGGTGTTAAACTCCGCTAGTTCCCTGTGGAATAAAACGCCACGAGTGTTAATTTCCTCTGAGGAATTGGTGGGAGGGAGGCATTTCCCTCTCATCACCACCACAGGGGATCTTCCTCTGCGATAAGGGATACAGCTCTTCTGCCCATATCTCAAGGCTGGAGCTACTCCTTTGGTCTCTGCCCCAGGCAAATGCAAATCTCCCCAGTGAGTATCTGCTTTGCCTGTTTACTGGGAAGGAAAAACCCTAGAAGATGTATCTTTTTCTAGGAGCTGTCACAGTCTCTTCTATGGCCATTATTCTCCTCAGAGTGCTCACAGACCCACCAGGGTGTTTGTAAGATGTATCCCCAACAGACTAGAATTTCAGAGAAGGCAGGAAGCTTTCTAGCAAAGACTAGCTTAAATATAAACCAGTTGACTTTTCTTTATTCTGACTCACTACCTTACTTTTTAGTTTTCCTCCTTTTGGGGGGTGCTTTCCTTTGCCAGGAATGGGGTCTTTGGTCCCCATTCTCACAGGAATCATGCCTTGCTTAATAATGGGGACATGTTCTGAGAAATGCACCCTTAGACTATTTCCTTGAGCAAACTTCCTAGAGTGCTTCTACAAATCTAGATAGTTTGACCTACTGCACACCTAGGGATAGCCAATTGTTCCTAGGTTACAAACCTGCACAATGAGTTATTGTACTGAATGGGTAAGTGTCCAATGTTTATTCTTCTCTGCTGCACATTGGAAGAACTAGAGTTGTCTTGCATCACACATTAAATACACAAACACTAACAAAAGCTTATGAGAGACAAAAAGCTCTGGGCATACTTTTTGCAATATCCAATATTACATATAAGCAAAAAATCCTCAAATAATTTGCATGCAGCACATGGGTTATTTAGGTTGGACAATTGTAACACAGTGGTAAGTATTTGTGTATCTCAACATGTTTAAGCATAGAAAAGATACAGTGAAAATATGGTATAGGATAAGAATGGTACACTGCTATGGGGTACTTACCATGAAAGGAGATTGCAGACTATAAGTTACTATGGGTGAATTGGTGAGTGGTGAGTGTGAAGGCCTAGGATGGTGCTGTGGTCTGCTGTGGACTTTAAAAAAGCACTGTACACTTAGGCTACACTAAATCTATAAAAAATTTTCTTTCTTCAATAGCAAATTGAAGAAGCTTAGCTTACCATAACTTTTGTACTATGTAAACCTTTAATTGTATTAACTCCTTTGTAACAATATTTAGCTTAAAACACACATTACATAGCTATAGGCAAGTATTTTCTTTCTTTATGCCATATTCTATCAGATTTTTTCTATTTAAATTTTTTTTTTAAGTTTTACTGCTTAAACTTTTTTTTTTTTGTTAAAAATCAAGACACAAACACATTAGTCTGGGCCTCCACAGGGTTAAGTATCATCAATATCACTGCCTTCCACCTCCATTTCCATTTTGTCCTACTGGAAGGTCTATAGGAACAATAGCACCTGGGAGCCATCATCTCCTTTGACGTCTTCTGGAATATCTCCTGAAGGACCTGCGGGCATTTTACAGTTAACCTTAAGGAGTACACTGTAAAATAATGATAAAAAGTATAACACAGGAAATACATAAACCAGTAACAGGGTCATTTGTTATCATCATCAAGTATTAAGTATTGCATATAATTTTATTGCTATACTTTTATACATATGACTAGCAGTGCATTAGGTTTGTTTATACCGTCAACACCTCAAACACAAGCAATGCATCGAGCTAGCCCTTAGAAGAGCTACATTATCGCAAGCTGTCATCAGGTGATATTAATTTTTCAGCTCTGATGTAATCACACAGTATTGCCCTGGTATGTGCAGCCTACCAATGACTGAAATGTTGTTATGGAATGTATGACTGTATATTTTCCACATGTCTTTCAAAGTAATGTTTATTTATGTGTAAATAAGTAAGGCTATTAGCTGTGTTGTTCACACCACTGGTCTTAGGTAATTTTTCATCTATTATATCCATTACTGAAAGAATAGTTCTAAAGTTTATAATCATGATTGTACTTGTCACTTTCTCCTAATAATTTTGTTAGTTTTTTTCTTCATATTATGTAATATATTTTAATATATATATATAATTACCATATAGTGAGAATACCACACACACACACACACACACACACACACACATATATATAGAGAGAGAGAGAGAAAGAGAGATACTTAGGTACATATACAAATTCATAATCAACATAGCTTACTGATGAATTACTCCTTTTATCATAGTATAACAACCTTTTTAAAAATAACAACGTTTCCTCCCACACAATTATCTAGTTTGTCTGCTACCAATATCATCTGAGCAGTTGCCCCATTCACATCATTCTATTTTTCTATCTCTTGTGTTTTACACATGTCCTTTCTTCTCCCTTGTCATTGAATAAACTATGTTTTTTTCTAAATCTCCTTATGTTCTTCTTCTATTATTATTGTATAGTGAGAATACCTTCATTTTTTATGCTTTGAGTAGATAAATCTGCAGCGTTCATATATGACCTGTGAGGTATAAGATAACCAGTATCTTTACTCTCCTCTCAGACAATATCTAAGTGGGAGAACGTGTTCACTCCCACCTCCTCTGCACTCTACTCATGTGTCATTGCTTCTAGAATTCATTTAGCCTTTACTCTTGCTCATTTTCCCACATTTAGCTTTTTTGTTATGGGTTATTGATTTTTATGGCATCAATGCTCATGTAGTTGAGCCCACTGTTTTTTTTCCTTGCATCTTGTTTCTTCCATCTCACACCTTCCTTCTGAGGTTATTTGTTGTTGTTGTTGTTTGTTTGTTTTTTTCTGTAGTGAAACATTTTCAAGTATAACATAAAACCTCACAGTCACTATCTGAAAATGTCTTTATTTTATCCTCCTTCCTGAGTGCTATTTTGGTTCAGTTTAGTTTATGTTGGCAAGGATTTTCCTTATATTACTGTCTTCTGGACTCTGCTGTTTCTATAGATGACATACCACTGCTAGTCTAGTTCTAGTTTCTTTATAGATTATCTGTCTTTTCTATCTGGTTGCTTTTTAGATGTTCTTTCTACTTTTGTGTTCTGCAATGTCTCTTTCATATGCATTTAATTTTTATTTACCCTGGACAGGAACTGTGTGGTTTTCTGTCTTTACAATTCTGTAAACTACTTGGACATGTTGCTAACTACAATTAGACCTACGTTAACTCCATCACTGTATCCCTGTATATCTTAAACTCACTGTATTTTCCATTTTTAGTTCTCTCCATTTGTATCCTGGATAATTTATGTATTCTGTCAGGTTGTTATTCAGCTACATGAAGTTCTTAGATGCACTTTGCACAAATACTTTTGTTATTGTTTCCACAGACTATCTCAGAAGGATCTTCCCCCCCCTGTGTTTTTTGCAATGTTTTGCTAGAGAGTTTGTCTTTAGAGGTGCTTATTTATTTTCCTGTGGGAATCCTGTGTGTTGGGTCCTGGTCTGTAGAAGCAGACATGTGAGATTGAGATGAGGATTCAGTCACAGTTCTTCCTGAAGAAGTGCTCCAGGGGAAACTGGCCAGGGAGTTGGGAAAACAGGAGAGAGAAGGGGAAGAAACCAGGCGAGGGTGTGATGCTAGTAAAATCTTACTCTGGAGTTTAAGTTTTGCCTGAGAGCAGTTGAAACTGAGACAAGGGAGCTGATGGAAAGTGTGGGGTGGGGCAAGGGTAGGGGAGAGCAACTATCTGAAAAAGAAGATTCAGTAGGTACTGGCAGTCAGATGGGAAAGCACATCAAAGAAGGATCCGCCGCTCCCCAAACAAATAGCAAAAATGGGCTCAGGGGATCTGGATGAAGCAGGAGAAGTTGAGACATGAGACAACTGTAAGACATCAAACAATTCTAGGACGAGGAGATGTCTCTTCCTCGCCTGGGAAACCGGCCATATAGCTGCGTCCAGCTAGTCCGGCTTCCCACCCCCCAGTTCCTGAGGCTTGGCAAACTTACCCAGGGTGTTGTTGCTTTTATCACCAATTTTTAAAGTTTTAGAATCTATGCCCAGACTCCACAAGTCCGAGGGCCGCAGGGCAGAGAAAATTCTCCGAGGCCTTCCCCTAAAGCCATCAGGCGGTGATGGGCTTAGGTGGGGTGGTCTGAAGGGTGGCAAAAATCTCGCTGGGGCCTCCAGAAATGTTGTAACTGAGACCACCCATAAAAATACGGACCCGGATAGGAATTTAGATTTAGAAAGAAAGATTAGTGGGAGAGCCAAGCTTGTTCCTTGTAGCAGGTCACATTGTATTGAACCATAATTTGAATCTTCTCTGGCAAATTCTTATGTGCTTTTTCTTTTTCTGTCTCTTCCCTCCCTGTTCTTTGACCCCCAATTGCAGGTTTGTGTGCGGCTTGGTGTATTATGGTCTAACTCTGAGTGCAGGTGATCTAGGTGGAAGTATTTATGCCAACCTGGCCTTGTCTGGCCTCATAGAGATCCCATCTTACCCTCTCTGCATCTACCTGATTAACCAAAAATGACATGGGTGTGTTTGCAGTGGTGAACAGCCGTTCGTTGTCCTTGCTGGGGAAGCTGACGATCAGTGCCGCATTTACCTCCGCCTATATCTACACCTCAGAGCTATACCCCACGGTCATCAAGAATGTTGGGCTTGGAACTTGTTCCATGTTCTCCCGAGTTGGTGGGATTATCACTCCCTTCATCCCCTCACTGAAATATGTGCAGTGGTTTCTGCCTTTCATCGTCTTTGGGGCCACCGGCTTGACTTCGGGCCTCCTGAGTGTATTACTGCCAGAAACCCTTCACAGTCCACTGCTGGAGACGTTTTCTGACCTTCAGGTGTATTCCTATCGCAGGCTCGGGGAGGAAGCCCTGTCTCTGCAGACTCTGGGTCCTCCACAGTGTGTGGACAAGGAGAGCACTTTAGGGAGTGAGAGTGAGGAAGAGGAAGAGTTTTATGATGCTGATGAAGAGACTCAGATGATCAAGTTGAAGACCCCCCAGATTCCTCCTCGGAAGCAAAGGTTGTGTTTTATGCCTTTGGCTAAGGCAGGTTCTTCTTCAGAGTTGTAGAAAGGTGTGGTTTAAATAGCCGTGGATGATACTCAGTATGGACTGATTTTTTTCCAGCCACCAAAGGAAGTTGGAGAAGAGATTTCGTGAAAGATGACATCACTGCATTGAAGGAATATTTGTTAATTTGTCCAAAATTCAAGTTGAGCTCAGAATCGTGACCTCTGGTAAATGGCTGAAATCTGCTTTCCAGAGTGTTAGCTGAGGTGTTTCTAGAGGTTGATCATGTTGC